>CM063507.1:101545073-101587573 GCA_032207245.1 Pardosa pseudoannulata | reverse complement strand
ACGCACAATAGATTGGAGAATCTTACCCTGAAAAACCAGGAACTAGAGCGGCAGATCAAGGTGGTCACTGAAGAGACGTTGAACCTCAGGAAGCATTTCACGCTAGCATTGAAGAGGGTGAGGGACAGCGCGGAGATGAAAGCGACCGCCCTGGAAAGGAAGCTCAATGCCATACTGGACAGAAACGGAAACGAATCGCCAGCATCCGATGAAATTTCTTATTCACAGGTGGAATCAGATGTTCATGGAACATCGTCGTATCTGATCGACAATAACCCGTGATCTGCAACATTTATCACTACAATCATTCATGGAGATAGGTTTAAAAAAATAAAGTGATTCGTACAACAATAATTTAGGCTCCTGTATCACCATAGCTGTTTAGGGTCTATTGTAAATAACACTCAAAATAATTATACAGTTGTTAATTGACAATTATCTTTAACGGAATACGTTAAAATAGACTTTTATGAAACGATACTATGAATTCAACTGAAAGCATTAAAAGTGTATTTTAATCTATTAAATATTATTTTATATATTTCAGACAGACTTTATTGACAATAATAATCACAAAATCTAAAAGTCATTTTTTCATAATTTGAATTTGAAAATTCATAAACTTTTAAGTAAAACCAAAGTTTTGAATTATGTAAATACTAGGATTTTTATAAGATTTTCCGTTATTGTTATTATTGTCAGGTTAGGAGTAACACAGGTGACATATTTCAAATTTCTAAACACTATATATGCACTTAAAGTATAGAAAGTACGTTTTGAGTATTATTATTTTTATAGCAGTTTTATCAGTGGAATGATAATAAATTCGATATACTGTATTATTGTTTTAAATCTGATTTTTTATATATTTTTACATGGTAAACATACTGAAAAAAATTAGCTATCTATAAAAATTTAAATATTCCTAAATATATGTGTTTTAAATTTTAATTTCTTGTTTTAAAATGATTTAAATGTGATATATAGAAAGATTAACTACATAAAGAGCATAAAATATTTTGAATAAACATTATTTTCAAAAATAGAAGGAAATAAAAATGTCAAAAATAGTATATTTATAATAACTTAGAGAGAACTTTCGAAATGAGAGTTTCATTATAACTAATTGGTAAACAAATGAAAAGTTTGCTTAGTTTATAATAAATTTTGTAATTAACTGCGAACGATGATCATTTAATAGCCAGTGTTGTTATCGAGTTTGTTTCTGAATCCAGTATAGTTTCAGAAATCGTCGTATCTGATCAACCATAAAGAACTAAACTACAGATGCGTAAAAAATAAAGTGATTTATTATAATAAAGGCTCCTGTATCACCATGTGTTTGAATTGTAAATACACTCAAAATTATTATACATTGTTAATTGACAATTATCTTAACGTACTTAAATCGACTTTTATGAAACGATACTATGAATTCAACTGAAGCAAAATGTGTATTTTTAATAAATATTATTTTTTATTTAGTGCACATAATAAAAAACACAAAATCAAAACATTTTTTTAATTTGAATGACACATAAACTTTTAAGTAAAACCAAGTTTTGATATGTAAATACTAGGATTTTATAAATTTTCCATTGTTATTATTTGTCATTAGGAGTAACACGGTGACATATTTCAAATTTCTAAAATATAAGTGCACAAAGTATAGAATCGTTTTGAGTATTTTATTTTTTAGCAGTTTATCAAAAAATAACGATATCTGTATGTAGTTTTAATCTGATTTTTTATATATTTTTACATGGTAAACATACTGAAAAAAATTAGCTATCTATAAAAATTTAAATATTCCTGTCACATGACAGCCTATATGTTAGTTAATATTTTATTACAAATCCAAAAAAAAGTAACAGATATATTTACAAATTTTTAATTTTCAAAGAAGCTAAATAAATGTGTAAAATTTTATTTCAAATAGTATACATAAAGGAAAAAAACAACACCAAAAATGTATGTAGAGTATTTTTATATTTAACTGTGCAACACATTATTTTTAACAGGACGATTAACAATTAACAAGAAAGCTCTATTATAAAATACAAGTGTATTTAATTTAATATGCATTTAAGCTAGATGCTTCGGAATTTAGATAGATAATTGAATTGATAGTTTTTATGCAGTGTAATTGTTTAATGTAAATACTGTTTTATTTGTATAGTTGTCCGGTAGTAGTTTGTGCTCTGTCCTGAAATAAAATCTAGATGTAAAATAAATCGATTGTTTGCATGTGACTCTCTGAAACAACTCGGTAATCTTCACAAAGTGGAATAATTGTTTATTTACAGTGCACACACAAAAAAACGACTCGGTAATCTTTACAGTGTGCAATAATTTTTAGTTATAGTGCGCATAAAAAAAATCGGCAATCTTCACAATGTGAAATAATTTTTTTATTTACAGTGCACACAAAAAAACAAGACAAACTTCATAATGAGCAAAAATTTTTTATTTACAGTGTGTACAAAAATATCTCGGCAACCTTCACAATGTGCAATAGTTTTTTATTTACAGTGCACACAAAAAAACAACACGGTAGTCTTCACAATGTGTAATAGTTTTTTATTTACAGTGCACAAAAAAACAACACGATAGTCGTCACAATGTGCAATATTTTTTTTTATTTACAGTGCGCACAAAAAAAATAGCCAATCTTCACAATGTGCAATAATTTTTTATTTACAGTGCACACAAAAAAACAACACAGCAGTCTTCACAATGTACAATAATTTTTTAATTACAGTGTGCACAAAAAGAAAACTCGTCAATCTTCACAATGTGTAATAATAATTTTATTTACAGTGCGCACAAAAAAAATATCTCCAATCTTCACAATGTGCAGTATTTTTTATTTACTGTGCACACACACAAAAAAACACAGCAGTCTTCACAATGTACAATAATTTTTTAATTACAGTGCACAAAAGAAAACTCGTCAATCTTCACAATGTGTAATAATAATTTTATTTATAGTGCGCACAAAAATAAATATCTCCAATCTTCACAATGTGCAGTATTTTTTATTTACTGTGCACACACAAAAAACACAGCAGTCTTCACAATGTACAATAATTTTTTATTTACAGTGCACAAAAAGAAAACTCGTCAATCTTCACAATGTGTAATAATAATTTTATTTACAGTGCGCACAAAAATAAATATCTCCAATCTTTACAATGTGCAGTATTTTTTATTTACTGTGCACACACGAAAAAAACACAGCAGTCTTCACAATGTACAATAATTTTTTAATTACAGTGCACAAAAAGAAAACTCGTCAATCTTCACAATGTGTAATAATAATTTTATTTATAGTGCGCACAAAAATAAATATCTCCAATCTTCACAATGTGCAGTATTTTTTATTTACTGTGCACACACAAAAAACACAGCAGTCTTCACAATGTACAATAATTTTTTAATTACAGTGCACAAAAGAAAACTCGTCAATCTTCACAATGTGTAATAATAATTTTATTTATAGTGCGCACAAAAATAAATATCTCCAATCTTCACAATGTGCAGTATTTTTTATTTACTGTGCACACACAAAAAACACAGCAGTCTTCACAATGTACAATATTTTTTTAATTACAGTCAAAAAAAAAAAATTTGTCAGTCTCAAATAAACATTTAAAACATAACAAAATGAGTGAAGCGGCAATTTTTTTAAAAAAAATTACTTTATTAAATGCATAAATTAAAAACAATAATATCATTATAAACTTGCTCTACAAGTATTAAAATAATATTTCTAATAACAATGCAAAATATTTTCAAAGCGGTTGTCACGTACAATTTTCGAGTAAAAATTCCGAAAACGGATGTAAAATTTGTTTTATAATCAGGTCGATTGATTAGAAACTGCATTCTCTGACTGACATATTGATATATACTCCCTGAAGCTTAAAGACGCTGATTGCTTTTCATGGATTTGTAAATCTCTATTTAGAAGTATTTCGTTTGCAGTAACAGAAGTATGTCTATTGTATCACTAATTTTCTTGGATGACTTTCGTAAAAAAAAATATAAAATAATTTCTTAAAAATATTTTTATTTGTACTTTTAGAATCCATTATTTCTTATGGGATGATCTCAAAAATAGAGTAAAGAGAAAATAAATTTCCCGTATTCCATTTAGTCGACAAAGTGAAGTAAAAATCAAGAACGTTTAATTAAAATTAAACCTTGCGTATTTTGATTTTTCAATTGTTTAATATTAATATCAAAATACCCACACAGGGGGATCAAAATCACCGTCGGAGTCAGTTCACAGCAACTACAAATACCCACTTTATATAATACTGGGCTGACCAAATACAAGAGAAAATTTGTATAAAGGGGAAAACAAAATAAATACAAAAATCCAAAATGCACACATTAAGTAAATAAAGAAAGATCATTACAAATCTTCTACAATACAATTAAAGAGATCTGTTCACAATTTTTAACACTTCGAAAATTGGATACATGTAATAAACTAATACTTAACCTCTGGTTAAGCCCAAGCAATCCTAACAAATCTTCCCGATGTGCAATATTTTTTTTATTTATAGTGCACACAAAGAAAACCTCGACGATCTTCACAATGTACTATATTTTTTTATTTTCATTGCACACAAAAAAAACTCCGCAATCTTTACAATGTGCAATATTTTTTTATTTACAGTGCGCACAAAAAAAAATAAATAAAACTCGACAATCTTCACAATGTGCAATTTTTTTTCAGTGTACACAAAAAAACCCATTCTGAAATATTCTCAGTGTACAATAACTTTCTATTTACAGTGTGCACAAATAATAAAAAAGGAAAAAAACTCGGCAATCTTCACAATGTGCAATAATTTTTATTTACATAGCACACAAGAAACTTAGCAATCTTTACAATTGCAATAATTTTCTATTTATAATGCGCACACACAAAAAAAAAATAAATAAAACTCAGCAATCTTCACAATGCACAATATATATATATATATATATATATATATATATATATATATATATATATTTTTTTTTTTTTTTTTTTTTTTTTTTTTTTAGAGCACAAAAAAAAACCACTCTGCAATCTTCTCGATGTACAATAATTTTCTATTTAGAGTGCGCACAAAAAACAAAATAAAAAAAACTCGGCAATCTTCACAATGTGCAATATTTTTTTTATTTACAGAGCACACAAAAAAAATCTCCATTATCCCCGATCTCCATTAAAAGTTTTTATAGTTCCCTAAAAGCTATGATATTAAAGACAAAGATTGTATAGTATTGCAGGTTGTAATTTGAATATTTCAATTTTGTTTTAAACGGTTTAGAAATGCCCAAGATTTTAAAAATGTAAAAATAAAAAAATTGAAATTTTCAAGGTTTAAAGATGATCTTCCCCCTTAAAAAACATAACATATACCCCAAGAAAAAAAATTCTAATTAATGTAACCTCAAAATAACTTTTGTATTTTAAAACTAATTACTTTTATATCAAATAGAGGCTAATTATCTTTATTATTCTGTGTACCTCAATCATATTAGTAGGAACAAATATTTTTTATCAGAAAAAAGCTAACTTTTTAATATTTTCAATTTTTCAATTAATTTTAATTTTTTTAATTTGAAAGAAAAAACTTTTAAAGTTTTGGTCTAAAGAATTAAATCGATATTTTACTTCAATATCACTTTAAATGTTTTTTCTACTATACATATTTAAAAAATTATCTCGGGTAACGTCGTATTAATTATTTTCTCTTGGTGTATATATACATTTAAGTTAATTTAGAAAATATGTTACTTGAAGTTTCAAAACTGAATCTTTTTTTACATCTAAAGTATTTTAGAGAAAAAATGTATGCATCAGTTGAAAAAAAATAACCGTAATTTTGAATTTATAGTCCGGGGCGTGATTTTTTATTTAAAAAATTTCATAAATCCTAATATAATCCACACCACTAGATAATAAGCGAACTATACATGAAAAAATAAGTATTTTAGTATGACAATATCAAATTATTTTAAATATAAGTACAGTAGATTGCCAAAAATTTGGATTAGACTCAATTAATTTCACTTTTAAAATTTGAAATCATTTCTTCTGCCATAGAATCGGAGACGAATTTTAACGGAGTAAAAGTTGCTTTTATAAACTTCAAATGCGTTTTTCTCAAAACGGTATTTTTAATAAAATGTTGAAACTTGAAATGTGATTTCTCGAAAAGTTCTTAAAATATTTTGTTGAAAATTATTATGAATATTTTTGATAGTATTTACTAGTAAATGACCTAAAAGCTATACATTCGGATAATTTTTAATGATGTTACACTCATAGTTCGATATAAAGTTAATGAAAATTCGTTAAAAATTCAATGTGTATGATTTTGAAGGACCAACATTTTTTACCAAATGTAAATTAAGCAAAGATTTTAGGTGATTCACTAGTCCAGGGTATAAGAAATGTGTTGCATCAAAAAATGTCGAAATAATTTAATTTATTAAAAATTAAACCTTTTGAAAAAACGAATTTTTTTTACTAAATTTTCTTCATTTATTAGAAATTTTATAAAATCTCCTCCAGAAATAAATTTTTTAAGTGCAATTTTTTATAATAATATAAAAAATAAATCTAAAAATGTATAAAAGCATGAACTAGTTTCGACGTTTAAAGAAAAAAGTTCTCTGAACGTAGACAGATACTTAAAAAAATATCCGAGTTGTACGTCTTAATATTTCCTAATGCATTTTCCAGCAAATGCTTAATCTTATTGTATTTGATTTATTTATCCGTACTCTAGAAGAAAAATTACAAAAGAATATCTGAGAATCCGTTTATATATTTCTCAGAATTAGCTGAATGGAATGTAATTTATCATTTCCCCCTACTCGGAATTTCGCTACGGTTCATTTATCAAATGTTTATCCGCATTACGTAATGAGGTAGATAATAATGGAAACTTTTGGTGCTGCCATCTATTGCCAGATTCTTAAAATAAAATTAAAATTTTTTAAAATTTAGTATTCCTCTTACACATTTAAAATTTTTCTAACCAGAGTATGCTTAATGTATTTCTAGCCAGAAAATTACACATAAAAACAAAAACTTCAACAGAATTATTGGTTTAATTGGTATATTAATTTCAGAAACATATATTTTAATGAAAACTTTTTAAACATAAAATTTGCATTCCGTTGTAATCAGTTAAATATTTGATTTTATATAAAAATTTGTTGATTATAAAAAGCAAATGCAGATTTTAACATATCTTCTAATACATTTTATAAAAACAGAAATTTCTCTCAGATCTATTTTAAATTATTTATTCATAATTTAAAACTTAATACATCACTTTTTTATCAAACGTTTTAAAACTTCTCAAATAGTGTTCAAATACAAAAATAATTTAAAGTTATTTATAGTAACATGTATGAGTAATACTATAATATTTTGTACACATAATTATACTATACAGTGATTATAGTAATTATTTATTTATTTTAAAAGAATTTATAGAGAAAATTGAAAATGTAATTGTAAAATTTAATAGGCCAAATACTAACATATAAGTATATTATACTGTGAGACTAAACTGCTATTCTAAAATACAAGCATAAAATAAGTTGCATTAATTATTAATAATTTAATAGGCCAAATACAAACACATAAGTATATCATGCTGTGACACTAAACTGCTATTTTAAAACCCAAGTATAAAATAAGTTGCATTAATTATTAATAATTTAACTGGAAAATACTAAAACGTAAGATTATTATACAGCTATTTTAAATCCCGAGCATAAATAAATTGCATTAATTATTAATAAGTTAATAGGCCAAATACTAACACAGAAGTATATTATACTGTAAGACCAAACTGCTATTCTAAAACTAAAGCGTAAAGTAAGTTGAATTAATTATTAATAATTTAATAGGCAAAATACTAAGATATAATTGTATTATACCGTCAGACTAAACTGCTATTCCAAAACCCAAGCATAAAATAAGTTGCATTAATTATTAATAATTTAATAGACCAGATACTAACAAATAAGTATATTAAACTGTGACACAAAACTATATTTTAAAATACAAGCATAAAATAAGTTGCATTAATTATTAATAATTAAATAGGCCAAATAATAACACTAAGTATATTATACTGTGACACTAAAATGCTATTCTAAATCCCAAGCTGTATTGCGTTTTTAATGTTTTTAATATTTTATTGCTTGTGTTTTAATGTTTCATGCTATAGTTTTTATGAATTTTGCTACTGTTTTATCTTTTTTTAATTATTTACCACTCTAATCTCATACATATGTGACGTATGGAAACAAATGATGTGCAATTAAGAGCTTTTGGAATAAAAAATAAATAAAATACAACTTTAATTCTGAAATTTTAAAAATTCATTTTGACCATTCATGAACTAGTTTTGACTAGTTATCTCTAATTAGAAAAATATTGATATAATTATCTTAAACTAGAAGATATTGATAAATTGGTTGAAGTAACAAAATGGTTGAAGATATAGCGAACAGGAAAAAAACGTTATTTTTTTATCAGTTCCGGTTTTCGTTTGACCAAAAAACCAGTTTTTCCGGTTTTCGATTTTCAGCTCAATTCTGATCGAAGCGTTGTGTATTACGTATGATACTGAATGACTACTTCAAGTTACTATTCGGTTTCCGTTGGTGTCGACTGTACAGATGTCAAAAATTACTTTTTTTTTTACTTTAGAATTTTATTCCATATTTGAAATGTTACTACAATTCTTTTACTTATAATAAGAGATTTGAAAAAAAATTTTCAATTTTACAACTCCTCTTCAACCTCCACTCAAAATACAGTTTCTTTTCAAACTGTAAAGTGTTTTTAGTTTTAGTTTAGTGTTAGTTTCAAAGTGTAAATTAATTTTACAATTTACACTAAATCACAAATTTGTGAGGAAAATCACACTCAGTTTATTTAATTTGTGATTAAGTGAATGTTTCAGTCTATTTAGTATGAATGTTATGTGTTTCCTTTGTGTTTTCTTTGTTAATTCAATTAGATTTTAAATATTCAATTTTTGTAAAATTTTTCCTCAAAATGTTGTTTTTGTTTATGTATCAATTTGTTGAGTTACGATCCCCTCGCCAGATTTCAAACGCCACGCTGCAAGCACGCCACGCACGCAAGCTGCAAGCACGCCAATTTTGCCAAATGTGGTTGAAGCACCAACAAGATCCATGATTAGAAACAGGAGAGTGGGCTAAGAAGAGGAGTTGAAAAAGCGGTACTTGTTTTATAAAATTAAATTTCAATGACAAAAATATTTATTTATCAGCGTTAAGTACATTGTAACTTTTAAGATAATAATATTAAGCTTATTTTGTAATTTTACTAGCCATTTTTTCATATTAGGGTATATGAATAATGTACTTTAAAAAAAACATATTAAAGTAAACCACAAAGTTAAGATGGTAAGAGCAATAAAGTAAAATTTAAAGCAGCATTATATTCGCTTAGTTTAGTTTGGTTTCTTGCTCTGGTCTGGAGCGCTACGTTCCACTTTTTTGCAATTTTTTCCCGGGCTGATGAGACCGGGATCTACTGCTTATAGCCGATTCCGAACGGCTACAAATATCCATGCCATAATAGGATTCGAACCCACAAACTCCGGTACCGATTATCAGCGCCCTCGGCTAGATTCGGCTATTGTTCGGCTAACTTAGTTTGTAATCACACATTAGGAAAATGAAAAAAGAATTAAAAATCACTAATGAGTGTTAAAAGAATTAATATATAGAAAAAAAAATAAAAAAATATTTACGTAGCTAACCACTGATAGTATACATAGCTTTACAACTTTTTATTTAAAATATATTTCAATATTTGTTAGAATTTTTAATATCTAAAGATAAGTATATATGCAAAACCTCTAAGGGTTACGAAAAAAAGTTAAAAACTAAACCGGGGAATTTGAAATGTTTGATCTAATATAAATTAATTATAACTACAGAAAACATGTAAAAATTTGGCGTTTTTGTTTTATTAGTGTAGATACTTTTACTACACACGTTGATCGGAAGTGTTTTATCCAATACAAATTAATTTTAGTAGCTACTGACAACAAGTAAGAATCTGTCTAATTTGCTTTATTAGCGTAGATTAATTTTTTACACACGTGGATCGGAAATATCTGATGAAATGCAAATTAATTTTAATAGCTTCTGAAAACAAATAAAAATTTGGAGCATTTTCATTATTAGAATAGATTTATTTATTACTCACGTTGATCGGAAATGTTTGATCCAATAAAATTAATTTTAGTAGCTACTGAAAACCTGTAAAAATTTGGCACATTTGCATTATTAGAAAAGAGTAATTTATTACTCAAGTGGATTGGAAATGTTTGATCCATTACAAATTAATTTTAATAGCTACTCAAAACCGGTAAAAATTTGGTGCATTTGCTTTATTACTCTAGATATTGTTATTACTCACGTAGATCGGAAGTGTTTGATCCAATACAAATTAATTTGAATAACTTCTGAAAACCAGTGAAAATTTGACATATTTGCATTTTTAGAGTAGATTAATTTATTACTCACATTGATCGGAAGTGTTTGATCCATTACAAATAATTTTAATAGTTACTGAAAGCAAATAATAATCTGTCTCATTTGCTTTCTTAGAGTAGATTAATTTATTACTCACGTATATTCGAAATATTTGATCCAATTCCAATGCAAATTAGTTTTAACAAATGAATTTCAATAACTTCTGAAAGCAAGTAAAAATTGGACATATTTACATTTTTAGCGTAGATTAATTTATTACTCACATTGATCAGAAGTGTTTGATCCAATACAAATTAATTTTAATAGCCACTGAAAACAAGTAAAAATCTGTTTCATTTTCCTTATTAGTGTAGATTAATTTATTACTCACGTGGATTGGAAAAGTTTGATCCACTAGAAATGAATTTCAATAACATCTGAAATCAAGTAAAAATTTGACATATTTGAATTTTTAGAGAAGATTAATTTATTACTCATGTGGATCGGAAGTTTTTTATTCAATACAAATTAGTTTTAATAGCTACTGAAAACAAATAAAAATTTGTCACATTTTCTTTATTATCGTAGATTATTTTATTACTCAAGTAGTTGGAAATACTTGATCCAAATCCAATGCAAATTAGTTTTAATATCTTCTTAAAACAAGTAAAAATTTGACATTTTTCTATTTTTAGAGAAGATTAATTAATTAATCACGTGGATCTGAAATGTTTGATCCAATACAAATTAATTTTAATAGCTACTGAAAACAAGTAAAAATCTGTTTCATTTTCCTTATTAGTGTAGATTAATTTATTACTCAAGTGGGTTGGAAATGTTTGATTCAATTCCAATGCAAATTTGTTTTAATAACTACTTAAAACAAATAAAAAATTGACATATTTGTATTTTTAGAGAAGATTAATTTATTACTCACTTGGATCGGAAGTATTTTATCCAATAAAAATTAATTTTAATAGCTACTGAAAACAAGTAAAAATCTATCTCATTTAATTTATTAGTGTAGATTAATTTATTACTCACGTGGATTGGAAATATTTGATTCAATTCCAATGCAAATTATTTTTAATAACTAATGAAAACAAGTAAAAATTTGACATTTTTCTATTTTTAGAGTAAATTAATTTATTAATCACGTGGATCATATATGTTTGATCCAATACAAACTAATTTTAATAGCTACTGAAAAAAAGTAAAAATTTATGTCATATCCTTTATTAGCGTAGATTAATTTATTACTAACATGGATCGGAAATGTTTGATCCAATTCCAATGCAAATTAGTTTTAATAACTACTTAAAACAAGTAAAAATTTGACATTTTTGTATTTTTAGAGAAGATTAATTGATTAATCACGTGGATCGGAAGTGTTTTATAAAAATACAAATTAATTTTAATAGCTACTGAAAACAAGTAAAAATCTGTTTCATTTTCCTTATTAGTGTAGATTAATTTATTACTCAAGTGGGTTGGAAATGTTTGATTCAATTCCAATGCAAATTAGTTTTAATAACTACTTAAAACAAGTAAAAATTTGACATTTTTGTATTTTTAGAGAAGATTAATTGATTAATCACGTGGATCGGAAGTGTTTTATAAAAATACAAATTAATTTTAATAGCTACTGAAAACAAGTAAACATCTGCCTCATTTGCTTTATTAGAGTAGAATAATTTATTACTCACGTGGATTTGAAACGTTTGATCCAATTCCAATGCAAATTAGTTTTAATAACTAATGAAAACAAGTAAAAATTTGACATTTTTCTATTTTTAGAGAAGATTAATTAATTAATCACGTGGATCTGAAATGGTTGATCCAATACAAATTATTTTTAATAACTACTTAAAATAAGTAAACATTTGTCACATTTGCATTATTAGCGTAGATTAATTTTTTACACATGTAAATCAAAAATGTTTGATCCAATTCCAATACAAATTATTTTTAATAACTACTTAAAATAAGTAAAAATTTGACATGTTTGCATTTTTAGAGTAGATTAATTTATTACTCATGTGGATCGGAAGTTTTTTATTCAATACAAATTAATTTTAATAGCTAATGAAAACAAGTCAAAATCTGTCTCATTTGCTTTATTAGCGAAGATTAATTTATTACTCACGTGGATTTGAAATATATGATCCAATTTCAATGAAAATTAGTTTTAATAACTGCTTAAAACAAGTAAAAATTTGCCATGTTTGCATTTTTAGAGTAGATTAATGTATTACTCATGTGGATCTGAAATATTTGATCCAATACAAACTAATATTAATAATTGATGAAAACAAGCAAAAAATTTCACTGTTGCATTTATAGCGTAGATTAATTTATTCCTGACGTGGATATGAACTGTTTGATTCAATACAAATTCATTTTAATTGCTATTGAAAACAATAAAAATTTGGCTCATTCGCATTATTAGCGTAGATTAATTTATTCCTGACGCTACCCAATTCTATTAAAACTGTAAACGGTTTTTCTTGCAAGCATTTTACTATGAAGGTGAAAGTTATTTTGCAGAATTTATTATCGGCCTTTACCACCCCCATATATCTTCGAAATGCTTAATCGAATAGAAAATTTGATGGCCAGCTAAAAAGATAAATTTATTTTCACAGTTTTGTTTTAAATTAACTCGGCTTTATATGTACAAGTAAGAGGAAAATATAAAAGCAGTTCAGTAAATTTATCAATGATATAATTCGTCACTAGATGGCGCTCCTTCCCTTCCGCTTCTAGCAAACAGCTCCGCCCTAATTCTCTCGGAACTTCTGAAGCGTAACGGTTTGCTGAATTATAGTCGAGTTCTTCCTCGTTCGATGATTCTAAAGCTTGTTCGGAATTACTTTTTATTCTTTTTTATATTCCAAAATCCCTTTATTATTAATGTTGTTTGACTGAAATAGTTTATTTAAAAAAAATTAGATGATGTTTTGAGTAATGGCAATGCAGACAATTATCTGAGTTGGCGTTCATTTTTTTAACATGTTGTCAAGTTTCGAAGAATGGAGTAGTGTAAATAATATCTGAAACATTTAAATTGCTGGAAGTAGTTCAAACCGTCTGCTTCATCATGGTTCCGTTTGAGTAACTAATTTATTGAATATGTGTGTGTTCTAAAGCTAGCCAATACTAAAAATATTTAATAAATTAGGTACTTGAATAATTTAATAAATTAAGCACTTGAAGTCAATAAATATTTAATATAACTACAAATCATTTTTTTTTAAATCTAATTTTAAAAATTTTATTGATGTATATAATAAAATTACATTAAATAGGACTATAATGTAATAAACATTAATAACATTTTTAAAAGTTATAAAATGTTTTACCTCTCTAAAAATATGCAAAAAACGACATTAAAACATGTTTCTAAGGTATTAGAAATGCTTCACACTTAGTTTGGTACACTGTTTTAAAATTTATTAAGTTTATTAATTGAAAAATATATGGTTGAAATAATGTAATAACAAAAAATAAAATATTGAAAATATTAATAAAACCATATTTTCAAATAATGAAATTAAAACATGTTTCTGTGTAAGTTTATCAGAAATGTTTTACTCTTAGTTTGGTACACTGTTTTAAAATTTATTCAATTTATTAATTGAAAATATATGGTTGAAATAATGTAATAACAAAAAATAAAATATTGAAAGTATTAAAAAGACCATATTTTCAAATAATGAAATTAAAACATGTTTCTGTGTAAGTTTACGAGAAATGCTTCACACTTAGTTTGGTACACTGTTTTAAAATTTATTAAGTTTATTAATTGAAAAATATATGGTTGAAATAATGTAATAACAAAAAATAAAATATTGAAAATATTAATAAAACCATATTTTCAAATAATGAAATTAAAACATGTTTCTGTGTAAGTTTATCAGAAATGTTTTACTCTTAGTTTGGTACACTGTTTTAAAATTTATTCAATTTATTAATTGAAAAATATATGGTTGAAATAATGTAATAATATAAAATAAAATATTAAAAGTATTAAAAAAACATGTATTCAAATAACGAAATTACAACATGTTTCCGTCTAAGTTTACTAGAAATGCTTCACACTTAGTTTGGTACACTGTTTTAAAATTTATTAAGTTTATTAATTGTAAAATATATGGTTGAAATAATGAAATAACAAAAAATAAAAATATCAAAAGTATTAAAAAAACCATATTTTCAAATAACGAAATTAAAACTTGTTTCTGTCTAAGTTTACAAGAAATGCTTCACACTTAGTTTGGTAAACTGTTTTAAAATTTATTCAGTTTATTAATTGAAAAATATATGGTTGAAGTAATGTAATAACAAAAAATAAAATATTGAAAATATTAATAAAACCATATTTTCAAATAATGAAATTAAAACATGTTTCTGTGTAAGTTTATCAGAAATGTTTTACTCTTAGTTTGGTACACTGTTTTAAAATTTATTCAATTTATTAATTGAAAATATATGGTTGAAATAATGTAATAACAAGAAATAAAATATTAAAAGTATTGAAAAAGAACCATATATTCAAATAACGAAATTACAACATGTTTCTGTCTACGTTTACTAGAAATGCTTCATACTTAGTTTGATACACTGTTTTAAAATTTATTTAGTTTATTAATTGAAAAATATATGGTTGAAATAATGTAATAAAAAAATAAAATATTAAAAGTATTAAAAAAAACCATATTTTCAAATAACGAAATTAAAACATGTTTCTGTCTAAGTTTACTAAAAATGCTTCACACTTAGTTTATTACGCTATTTTAAAATTCATTCTATTTATTAATTGAACAACACATGGTTGAAATAATGTAATAACAAAAAATAAAATATTGAAAGTATTAAAAAGACCATATTTTCAAATAATGAAATTAAAACATGTTTCTGTGTAAGTTTATCAGAAATGTTTTACTCTTAGTTTGGTACACTGTTTTAAAATTTATTCAATTTATTAATTGAAAATATATGGTTGAATTAATGTAATAACAAAAAATAAAATATCATAAGTATTAAAAAAAACCATATTTTCAAATAACGAAATTAAAACTTGTTTCTGTGTAAGTTTATCAGAAATGCTTCACTCTTAGTTTGGTACACTGTTTTAAAATTTATTCAATTTATTAATTGAAAATATATGGTTGAAATAATGTAATAACAAAAAATAAAATATTGAAAGTATTAAAAAGACCATATTTTCAAATAATGAAATTAAAACATGTTTCTGTCTAAGTTTACTAGAAATGCTTCACACTTAGTTTGGTACACTGTTTTTAAACTTATTCAGTTTATTAATTGAAAAATATATGGTGGAAATAATGTAATAACAAGAAATAAAATATTAAAAGTATTGAAAAAAACCATATATTCAAATAACGAAATTACAACATGTTTCTGTCTAAGTTTACTAGAATTGCTTCATACTTAGTTTGATACACTGTTTTTAAAATTTATTTAGTTTATTAATTGAAAAATATATGGTTGAAATAATGTAATAAAAAAAAAAAAATAAAATATTAAAAGTATTAAAAAAAACCATATTTTCAAATAACGAAATTAAAATATGTTTCTGTCTAAGTTTACTAAAAATGCTCCACACTTAGTTTATTACGCTATTTTAAAATTCATTCTATTTATTAATTGAACAACACATGGTTGAAATAATGTAATAACAAAAAATAAAATATTGAAAATATTAAAAGAACCTTTTTTTTTAAATAGCGAAATTAAAACATGTTTCTGTCTAAGTTTACTAGAAATGCTTCACACTTAGTTTGGTACACTGTTTTAAAATTTATTAAGTTTATTAATTGAAAAATATATGGTTGAAATAATGTAATAACAAAAAATAAAATATTGAAAATATTAATAAAACCATATTTTCAAATAATGAAATTAAAACATGTTTCTGTGTAAGTTTATCAGAAATGCTTCACACTTAGTTTGGTACACTGTTTTAAACTTTATTCAATTTATTAATTGAAAAATATATGGTGGAAATAATGTAATAACAAGAAATTAAAATATTAAAAGTATTGAAAAAGAACCATATATTCAAATAACGAAATTACAACATGTTTCTGTGTAAGTTTATCAGAAATGCTTCACACTTAGTTTGGTACACTGTTTTAAAATTTATTAAGTTTATTAATTGAAAAATATATGGTTGAAATAATGTAATAACAAAAAATAAAATATTGAAAATATTAATAAAACCATATTTTCAAATAATGAAATTAAAACATGTTTCTGTGTAAGTTTATCAGAAATGTTTTACTCTTAGTTTGGTACACTGTTTTAAAATTTATTCAATTTATTAATTGAAAATATATGGTTGAAATAATGTAATAACAAAAAATAAAATATTGAAAGTATTAAAAAGACCATATTTTCAATGAACGAAATTAAAACATGTTTCTGTCTATGTTTACAAGAAATGCTTCACACTTAGTTTGGTACACTGTTTCAAAATTTATTTAGTTTATTAATTGAAAAATATATGGTTGAAATAATGTAATAACAAAAAATTAAATATTAAAAGCATAAAAAAAAACCATATTTTCAATTAAATAAATTAAAACATGTTTTTGTCTAAGTTTACTAGAAATGTTTCACACTTAGTTTGGTACGCTGTTTTAAAATTTATTCAGGTTATTAATTGAAAAATATGTGGTTGAAATAATGTAAAAACAAAAAATAAAATATTAAAAGTATTAATAAAACCATATTTTCAAATAATGAAATTAAAACATGTTTCTGTGTAAGTTTATCAGAAATGTTTTACTCTTAGTTTGGTACACTGTTTTAAAATTTATTCAATTTATTAATTGAAAATATATGGTTGAAATAATGTAATAACAAAAAATAAAATATTGAAAGTATTAAAAAGACCATATTTTCAATTAAATAAATTAAAACATGTTTTTGTCTAAGTTTACTAGAAATGTTTCACACTTAGTTTGGTACGCTGTTTTAAAATTTATTCAGGTTATTAATTGAAAAATATATGTGGTTGAAATAATGTAAAAACAAAAAAATTAAATATTAAAAGTATTAAAAAAAACCATATTTTCAAAGAACGAAATTAAAACATGTTTCTGTCTAAGTTTACAAGAAATGCTTCACACTTAGTTTGGTACACTGTTTCAAAATTTATTCAGTTTATTAATTGAAAAATATATGGTTGAAATAATGTAATAACAAAAAATTAAATATTAAAAGCATTAAAAAAACCATATTTTCAATTAAATAAATTAAAACATGTTTTTGTCTAAGTTTACTAGAAATGTTTCACACTTAGTTTGGTACGCTGTTTTAAAATTTATTCAGGTTATTAATTGAAAAATATGTGGTTGAAAATAATGTAAAAACAAAAAATTAAATATTAAAAGTATTAAAAAACCATATTTTCAAAGAACGAAATTAAAACATGTTTCTGTCTAAGTTTACAAGAAATGCTTCACACTTAGTTTGGTACACTGTTTCAAAATTTATTCAGTTTATTAATTGAAAAATATATAGTTGAAATAATGTAATAACAAAAAATTAAATATTAAAAGCATTAAAAAAACCATATTTTCAATTAAATAAATTAAAACATGTTTTTGTCTAAGTTTACTAGAAATGTTTCACACTTAGTTTGGTACGCTGTTTTAAAATTTATTCAGGTTATTAATTGAAAAATATGTGGTTGAAATAATGTAAAAACAAAAAATAAAATATTAAAAGTATTAAAAAACCATATTTTTACATAACGAAATTAAAACATGTTTCTGTCTAAGTTTACTAGAAATTATTTACACTTAGTTTGGTACACTGTTTTTAAATTTATTCAGTTTATTAATTGAAAAATATATGGTTGAAATGATATAATAACAAAAAATAAAATATTAAAAGTATTAGAAAACCATATTTTCAAATAACAAAATTAAAACATGTTTCTGTCTAAGTTTAATAAAAATGCTTCACACTTAGTTTGGTACACTGTTTTAAAATTTATTCAGTTTGTTAATTGAAAAATATATGGTTGAAATAATGTAATGACAAAAAATAAAATTTTGAAAATTTTAAAAATACCATATTTTCAAATAACGAAATTAAAAACTTATTTCTGTCTAAGTTCACGAGAAATGCTTCACACTTAGTTTATTACACTATTTTAAAATTCATTCAATTTATTAATTGAAATATATATTGTTGAAATAATGTAATAAAAAATAAAATATTAAAAGTATTAAAAAAAAACCATATTTTCAAATAACGAAATTAAAACATGTTTCTGTCTAAGATTACTAGAAAAGCTTCATACTTAGTTTGGTTCACTCTTTTAAAATTTATTCATTTATTAATTGAAAAATGTATGGTTGAAATAATGTAATAACAAAAAATAAAATTTTAAAAGTATTAAAAAAAACCATATTTTCAAATAACGAAATTAAAACATGTTTCTGTGTAAGTTTATCAGAAATGTTTTACTCTTAGTTTGGTACACGGTTTTAAAATTTATTCAATTTATGAATTGAAAATATATGGTTGAAATAATGTAATAACAAAAAATATAATATTAAAAATATTAAAAAAAAAAACCATATTTTCGAAGAACGAAATTGAAACATGTTTCTGTCTAAGTTTACTAGAAATTCTTTCCACTTAGTTTGGTACACTGTTTTAAAATTCATTTAGTTTATTAATTGAAAAATATATGGTTGAAATAATGCAATAACAAAAAATAAAATATTAAAAGTATTTAAAAAAAAACCATATTTTCAAATAACGAAATTAAAAACATCTTTCTGTCTAAGTTTATCAGAAATGCTTCACACTTAGTTTGGTACACTGTTTTAAAATTTATTAAGTTTATTAATTGAAAAATATATGGTTGAAATAATGTAATAACAAAAAATAAAATATTGAAAATATTAAAAAAAACCATATTTTCAAATAATGAAATTAAAACATGTTTCTGTGTAAGTTTATCAGAAATGTTTTACTCTTAGTTTGGTACACTGTTTTAAAATTTATTCAATTTATTAATTGAAAATATATGGTTGAAATAATGTAATAACAAAAAATAAAATATTGAAAGTATTGAAAAAGAACCATATATTCAAATAATGAAATTACAACATGTTTCTGTCTAAGTTTACTAGAAATGCTTCACACTTAGTTTGGTACACTGTTTTAAAATTTATTAAGTTTATTAATTGAAAAATATATGGTTGAAATAATGTAATAACAAAAAATAAAATATTGAAAATATTAATAAAACCATATTTTCAAATAATGAAATTAAAACATGTTTCTGTGTAAGTTTATCAGAAATGTTTTACTCTTAGTTTGGTACACTGTTTTAAAATTTATTCAATTTATTAATTGAAAAATATGGTTGAAATAATGTAATTAAAAAAATTAAATATTAAAAGTATTAAAAAAACCATATTTTCAAAGAACGAAATTAAAACATGTTTCTGTCTAAGTTTACAAGAAATGCTTCACACTTAGTTTGGTACACTGTTTCAAAATTTATTCAGTTTATTAATTGAAAAATAATGGTTGAAATAATGTAATAACAAAAAATTAAATATTAAAAGCATTAAAAAAAACCATATTTTCAAATAAATAAATTAAAACATGTTTTTGTCTAAGTTTACTAGAAATGTTTCACACTTAGTTTGGTACGCTGTTTTAAAATTTATTCAGGTTATTAATTGAAAAATATGTGGTTGAAATAATGTAAAAACAAAAAATAAAATATTAAAAGTATTAAAAAACCATATTTTTACATAACGAAATTAAAACATGTTTCTGTCTAAGTTTACTAGAAATTATTTACACTTAGTTTGGTACACTGTTTTTAAATTTATTCAGTTTATTAATTGAAAAATATATGGTTGAAATGATATAATAACAAAAAATAAAAATATTAAAAGTATTAGAAAACCATATTTTCAAATAACAAAATTAAAACATGTTTCTGTCTAAGTTTAATAAAAATGCTTCACACTTAGTTTGGTACACTGTTTTAAAATTTATTCAGTTTGTTAATTGAAAAATATATGGTTGAAATAATGTAATGACAAAAATAAAATTTTGAAAATTTTAAAAATACCATATTTTCAAATAACGAAATTAAAACTTGTTTCTGTCTAAGTTCACGAGAAATGCTTCACACTTAGTTTATTACACTATTTTAAAATTCATTCAATTTATTAATTGAAATATATATTGTTGAAATAATGTAATAAAAAATAAAATATTAAAAGTATTAAAAAAAAACCATATTTTCAAATAATGAAATTAAAACATGTTTCTGTGTAAGTTTATCAGAAATGTTTTACTCTTAGTTTGGTACACTGTTTTAAAATTTATTCAATTTATTAATTGAAAATATATGGTTGAAATAATGTAATAACAAAAAATAAAATATTGAAAGTATTAAAAAGACCATATTTTCCAATAACGAAATTAAAACATGTTTCTGTCTAAGATTACTAGAAAAGCTTCATACTTAGTTTGGTTCACTCTTTTAAAATTTATTCATTTATTAATTGAAAAATGTATGGTTGAAATAATGTAATAACAAAAAATAAAATTTTAAAAGTATTAAAAAAAAACCATATTTTCAAATAACGAAATTACAATCATAAATGTTTCCAATTAAAGGTAAACACTACATAGGTTGGTGCATTTTTAAAAATTATTCAAGTTATACTTTTCTAAAAATTTAATCAATGAAATTTTTGAATAGATTTTTGGAGCAGTAAAGAAATGCATAAAAAGTAATGAAATATCTAAAAACTATAATTAATCTATTTAAAAATATTCAAAATATTATTATTATTATTATTATTGTATAAATGTACCAGAAATATTTCCTACTAAAGGTAAATACCTGATAGATTGGTACATTTTTAAAATTATTCAATTTATACTTTTCTAAGAATTTAATCAATTTAATTTTTGAAAAGATTTTTAGAGCAGTAAAATAAAGCATAAACCGTAAAAAATATTTTAAAAATATAATTTATCTATTTAAAAATATTCAAAAATTTAAATATTATTATTATTATTGTATAAAAGAACCAGAAATGTTTCCTACTAAAGGTAAATATTTCATAGTTTAGTATATTTTTAAAAATTATTCAATTTACACTTTTCTAAAAATTTAATCAATTTAATTTTTCAAAAATTTTTGGAGCAGTAAAGTAATGCATAAACAGTAAAAAAAATTTTAAAAATATAATTTATCTATTAAAAATATTCAAAAACTTAAATATTATTATTATTATTGTATAAAAGAACCAGAAATGTTTCCTATTAAAGGTAAATATTTCACAGTTTGGTATATTTTAAAAAATTATTCAATTTACACTTTTCAAAAAATTCAATCAGTTTAATTTTTGAAAAGATTTATGGAGCAGTAAAATAATACCTAAACAGTAAAAAAAGTTTTAAAATATAATTAATCTATTTAAAAATATTCAAAATATTATTATTATTATTATTATTGTTTAAATGAACCAGAAATGTTTCCTACTAACGGTAAATACTTCACAGGTTGGTACATTTTTAAAAATTATTCAATTTATACTTTTCTAAAAATTTAATCAATTTAATTTTTGAAAAGATTTTTGGAGCAGTGAAATAAATACATAAACAGTAAAAAAATATTTTAAAAATATAATTTATCTATTTAAAAATATTCAAAAATTTAAATATTATTATTATTATTGTATAAAAGAACCAGAAATGTTTCCTACTGAAAGTAAATATTTCATAGTTTAGTATATTTTTAAAAATTATTCAATTTACACTTTTCTAAAAATTTAATCAATTTAATTTTTGAAAATATTTATCGAGCTTTAAAGAAATACATAAACAAGAATAAAATAGTTTAAAATTATAATTTATCTGTTAAAAAATATTAAAAGTTTAAATATTATTATTATTATTGTATAAGTGAACCAGAAATATTTCCTACTAAAGGTAAATACCTCATAGGTTGGTACATTTTTAAAAATTATTCAATTCATACTTTTCTAAAAATTTAATCAATGAAATTTTTTAATAGATTTTTGGACCTGTAAAGTAATACATAAACAGTAATGAAATATCTAAAAACTATAATTATTCTATTTAAAAATATTTAAAAATCTAATTATTATTATTATTATTATTATTGTAAAAATATACCATAAATATTTCCTACTAAACGTAAATACCTCATAGGTTGGTACATTTTTAAAAATTATTCAATTTACACTTTTCTAAAAATTGGATCAATTTAATTTTTGAAAAGATTTATGGAGCTTTAAAGAAATACATAAACATTAATAAAATAGTTTAAAATTATAATTTATCTGTTTAAAAATATTAAAAAATTCAAATATTATTATTATTATTATTGTATATGTGAACCAGAAATATTTCATACTAAAGGTAAATACCTTTTAGATTGGTACATTTTTAAAAATTATTCAATTTATACTTTTCTAAAAATTTAATTAATGAAATTTTTGAATAGATATTTGGACCAATAAAGTAATACATAAACAGTAGTGAAATATCTAAAAACTATAATTAATCTATTTAAAAATATTCAAAAATCAAATTATTATTATTATTATTATTATTATTATTATTTTTATAAATGTACCAGCAATATTTTCTACTAAAGGTAAATACCTCATACCCTCAGGTTGGTACATTTTTAAAAATTATTCAATTTATACTTTTCTAAAAATTTAATCAATTTAATTTTTGAAAAGATTTTTTGGACCAGTAAAGTAATATATAAACAGCAATGAAATATCTAAAAACTATAATTAATCTATTTTTAAAAAAATCAAAAATCGAATTATTATTATTATTATTACTATTAATATTATTATTATTGTGTAAATGTACCAGAAGTATTTCCTACTAAAGGTAAATACCTCATAGGTTGGTGGTACATTTTTAAAAATTATTCAATTTATACTTTTCTAAATATTTAATCAATTTAATTTTTGAAAAGATTTTTGGAGCACTAAAGAAGTGTATAAATAGTAAAAAAATATTTTAAAAATATAATTTATCTATTTAAAAATATTCAAAAATTTAAATATTATTGTTATTATTGTATACAAGAACCAGAAATGTTTCCTACTAAAGGTAAATATTTCATAAGTTAGTATATTTTTAAAAATTATTCAATTTACATTTTTCTAAAAATATGATCAATTTAATTTTTGAAAAGATTTATGGAGGTTTAAATAAATGCATAAGCAGTAATAAAATAGTTTAAAATTATAATATAACTGTTTAAAAATATTAAAAAAATTAAATATTATTTTTATTATTGTATAAGTCAACCAGAAATATTTCCTACTAAAGGTAAACTCCATAGGTTGGTACATTTTTAAAAATTTAATGAATGAAATTATTGAATAGATTTTTGGACCAGTAAAGTAATACATAAACAGTAATGAAATATCTAAAAACTATAATTAATCTATTTAAAAATATTCAAAATTCTAAATATTATTATTATTATTATTATTATTATTATTATTATTATTATTATTATTATTATTATTATTATTATTATTATTATTATTGTATAAATGTACCAGAAATATTTCCTACTAAAGGTAAATACCTCATAGGTTGGTACATTTTTAAAAATTATATAATTTATGTTTTTCTAAAAATTTAATCAATTTAATTTTTGAAAAGATTTTTGAAGCAGTAAAGTAATGCATAAAGATTAAAAAAATATAATTTATCTATTTAAAAATATTCAAAAATCTAAATATTATTATTATTATTGTATAAAAGAATCAGAAATGTTTCTTACTAAAGGTAAATATTTCATAGTTTAGTATGTTTTTAAAAATTATTCAATTTACACTTTTCAAAAAAAATTGATCGATGTAATTTTTGAAAAGATTTATGTAGCTTTAAATAAATACATAAACAATAATAAAATATTTTAAAATTATAATTTGTTTATTTAAAAATATTAAAAAAATTAAATATTATTATTATTATTGTATAAGTGAACCAGAAATAATTTCTACTAAAGGTAAGTACCTCATAGGTTGGTACATTTTTAAAAACTACTCAATTTATACTTTTCTAAAAATTTAATCAATGAAATTATTGAATAGACTTTTGGTCCATTAAAGTAATACATACACAGTAATGAAATATCTAAAAACTATAATTAATCTATTTAAAAATATTCAAAAATATTATTATTATTTTTATTATTATTATTATTATTATTATTATTATTATTGTATAAATGTACCAGAAATATTTCCTACTAAAGGTAAATACCTCATAGGGTGGTACATTTTTCATAATTATTCAATTTAAACTTTTCTAAAAATTTAATTAATTTAATTTTTGAAAAGATTTATGGAGCTTTAAAGAAATACATAAACAATAATAAAATAGTTTAAAATTATAATTTATCTGTTAAAAAATATTAAAAATTTTAAAGATTAATATTATTATTTTATAAGTGAACCAGAAATGTTTCCTACTAAAGGTAAATTCCTCATAGGTTGGTGGTACATTTTAAAAAATTATTTAATTTATACTTTTCTAAAAATTTAATCAAATTAATTTTTGAAAAGATTTTTGGACCAGTGATGTAATGCATAAACAGTAATGAAATATCTAAAATCTATTAATCTATTTAAAAATATTCAAAAATCGAATTATTATTATTATTATTATTTATATTAATATTATTATTATTGTATAAATGTACCAGAAATATTTCCTACTAAAGCTAAATACCTCATAGGTTGGTACAATTTTAAAGATTGCTCAATTTATTCTTTTCTAAAAATTTAATTAATTTAATTTTTGAAAAGATTTTTGAAGCAGTAAAGTAATGCATAAACCGTAAAAAATATTTTAAAAATATAATTTATCTGTTTAAAAATATTAAAAAATTTAAATATTATTGTTATTGTATAAAAGGACAAAAAATATTTCCTATTAAAGGTAAATATTTCATAGTTTAGTATATTTTTAAAAATTATTCAATTTACACTTTTCTAAAAATTTGATCAATTTAATTTTTGAAAAGATTTATGGAGCTTTAAAGAAATACAAAAACAATAATAAAATAGTTTAAAATTATAATTTATCTATTTAAAAATATTAAAAAATTTAAATATTATTATTATTATTGTATAAGTGAACCAGAAATATTTCCTACTAAAGGTAAATATCTCATAGGTTGGTACGTTTTTAAAAATTTAATCAATAAAATTTTTGAATAGATTTTTGGACCAGTAAAGTAATGCATAAACAGTAATGAAATATCTAAAAACTATAATTAATCTATTTAAAAATATTCAAAATATTATTATTATTATTATTATTATTATTGTATAAATGTACCAGAAATATTTCCTACTAAAGGTAAATACCTGATAGATTGGTACATTTTTAAAAACTATTCAATTTATACTTTTCTAAAAATTTAATCAATTTAATTTTTCAAAAGATTTTTGAAGCAGTAAAGCAATGCATAAACTATAAAAAAATATAATTTATCTATTTAAAAATATTCAAAAATTTAAATATTATTATTATTATTGTATAAAAGAACAAGAAATTTTTCTTACTAAAGGTAAATATTTCATAGTTTAGTATAATTTAAAAATTATTCAATTTACACTTTTCTAAAAATTTGATCAATGTAATTTTTGAAAAGATTTATGTAGCTTTAAATAAATACATAAACAATAATAAAATATTTTAAAATTATAATTTGTTTATTTAAAAATATTTAAAAATTTAAATATTATTATTATTATCGTATAAGTGAACCAGAAATGTTTTTTCTACTAAAGGTAAATATTTCATAGGTTGGTACATTTTTAAAAATTACTGAATTTATACTTTTCTAAAAATTTAATCAATGAAATTTTGAATAGATTTTCGGAGCAGTAAAGTAATACATAAACAGTAATGAAATATTAAAACTATAATTAATCTATTTTTAAAAATATTCAAAAATCTAATTATTTTTATTTTCATTATTATTATTATTATTATTATTATTATTATTATTATTATTATTATTATTATTATTATTATTATTGTATAAATGTACCAGAAATATTTCCTACTAAAGGTAAATACCTGATAGGTTGGTACATTTTTAAAAATTATTCAATTTAAACTTTTCTAAAAATTTAATTAATTTAATTTTTGAAAAGATTTATGGAGCTTTAAAGAAATACATAAACAATAATAAAATAGTTTAAAATTATAATTTATCTGTTAAAAAATATTAAAAATTTTAAATATTAATATTATTATTGTATAAGTGAACCAGAAATATTTCCTACTAAAGGTAAATACCTCATAGGTTGGTACATTTTTAAAAATCATTCAATTTATACTTCTCTAAAAATTTAATCAATGAAATTTTTGAATAGATTTTTGGATCAGTAAAGTAATAAATAAACGTTAATGAAATATCTAAAATATATAATTAATCTATTTAAAAATATTCAAAAATCTAATTATTATTATTATTATTGTATAAATATACCACAAATATCTCTTACTAAAGGTAAATACCTGATTCTAAAAATTTAATCAATTTAATTTTTGAAAAGATTTTTGGGGCTGTAAAGTAATAAATAAACAGTAAAAAATATTTTAAAAACATAATTAATTTGTTTAAAAATATTCAAAAATTTAAATATTATTATTATTATTGTATAAAATAACCAGAAATATTTCTAACTATAGGTAAATATTTCATAGTTTAGTATAATTTAAAAATTATTCAATTTACACTTTTCTAAAAATTTGATCAATTTAGTTTTTGAAAAGATTTATGGAGCTTTAAAGAAATACATAAACAATAATAAAATAGTTTAAAGCTATAATTTATCTGTTTAAAAATATTATTATTGTGTAAGTGAACCAGAAATGTTTTCTACTAAAGGTAAATATTTCATAGTTTGGTATATTTTAAAAAATTATTCAATTTACTCTTTTCAAAAAATTCAATCAGTTTCATTTTTGTGAAAAGATTTACCGAGAAGTAAAATAATGCAATAACAGTAATGAAATATTCTAAAATGATAAAATATCTGTTTAAAAATATGCAAAAATTTTAATTTTTTTTGTATAAGTGCAGCAGAAATGTTTCGTACTGAATGTAAATTCTTATTTGTTTGTTATATTTTTAAAAAATATTCAATTTGTATTTTGAAAAGCAAAATAAGTTATATTTTTTATTTTGAAAAAATATTATTTAGTAAATAAGGGAATATTTTAGATGTATATTTTATTTTTTATTTAGAAATACAAAAAAATGTAATTAATTGTTTTTAATATAAATGCACTAAAAATGTTTCTTTCTAAAGGTAAATGCTTCATGCTCATTTAGGTATATTCTTTGAAAAATTCGTTTAATTTATTTACTCAATTGTTAATTTAAAAACTTTTATGGAAGAAATAATTCTAATAAATAACCAGTGATGAACTGTTTTTAAACATTTTACTTTTCTAAACTTATTTTCAATTCATTTATGAAAAAATATATGGTTGAAATAGTGTAATAAAAAAAACAATAAAATATTTTAAAATTATATTTGATTTCTTTAAAAGTGATCAAAAAGTATATTTTTAAATATAAATATACCAGAAATGTTTTGTACTAATAATAAGGTAAATAGGTAAACGTTTCTTACTCAATTAGGTAAATTTAACACATTTTATGTACTTGGAGGAATTTAGCGAATGTTTGACATACCTTGATTGAAATAAAATTTTAAAAATAAATCCAAATTTTGAAATTTTATTGATTTCTATAATAAGATTTCTAAGCTGTACTTTAAGTATTACTAATAATAGAATAAACGCTAATAACATATTTTGAAAGTGGAATTTGCTCTCTAAAAAATGCTCAAAGAACGAAATTAAAACTTCGTTTCATTTTCGTTTTCATCAAAATCGTCAAATTTCTTTAAATGTTTCATCAAATCCATCTCTACTCAATTAAATAAACTCTTTAAAGCGATGGTAGACTTTCAAATTGGTTAAAATCGACCGACAATTCGAATTTTCGATTTTAGTGAATAGTGAAAGAATATATCATTAGGAATACGGTACAAAAAGAATTTTTTCATTCCCATCATTTTGTCATTACTTATGGGTGTAATAAGCTTATCATTACTTATGGGTATAGCAATAATAACTTCAAATGCTGTTTACTCAGAAGTAAAATTTTCATGTATTACAAACGTTTAAAGTACTTCAGTCGCATTGAAAATAGATCATTGTCTCTGAAACTCCAGTATTATTTACGTTAGGGTTTATAAAATAAAGTCTAGTTGAAACGGGTATGTTTTGAAGAATATAATATGTTAGTTATGCATTTTAATAAACCGCTATAGCTGTTTATTCTGCAAAATATAGGTATCTTCATCATTATTTTTTTCTCTTTATATTTCCTATGAATGTTTATGGAAACAACTACATTTTTTGTAATGTCTATAAGGCATACTTAAAAATTTTTTTATAATAATTTATGCAAAATTGATGAACCTGGAGCATTTTTAATTAAGCTAATTATGAAACTGTTAATAATTAATAAATCTAAGACTAATTAATATTTTGTCTTCAAATTTTTAAAATATTTATATATAAATAGTACTAATAACATAGTCGATCTTCAAGGAAATTCATTTAAAAGAAAAAAAGTTTGCTCCAAAGGTCCACTGTCACCATAAAACCAAAATGCTCAAAGAAGAAAATTAAAAGGGGACTACTTAATATAATAGAATTAATGCTTCATACTCAGTTTTCTACTGAACATAATTTTTTTTATACTCAGTTAGATATACTGTTCTACTATTTATCCCGTTTCTTTATTCAGTGTTCAATTTAAAGAATTTTAATTTATACATTAATGTAAACAGACACAATTTTGTCATTAAATTTCTAAATTTCTCAAAAAACAAGTTTTCATTTTATGCATATGTACCAGAAACGTTTTCTACCAAATGCTTCATACTCAGTAAGATAACTTTAACTAAAATTTTATTCAATTTTTAATTAAAAAATTTTATGGCTGTAATGATGTAATAAATAATCAGTAAGAATATATTTTAAAACTGCTCAAAAATTAAATTAATTCTTTATAGTCAGCTTTCTGCTGAAGATAAATTTTTTATATTCAGGTAGAATGTTATAATATTAATCCCTTTTCTTTATTTTGTCTTCAATTTAAATAATTATAATGCTTACAATAATATGTAAACAAACGATGATGAAATATTTTGAAACTACACTTTAATTAACTCTCTAAAAGTGTTCAAAGAACAAAAACTTTTATTTTACATTTGTTTATGAGAAATTTTTTTTAACAAAGGAAAATGCTTCATACTCAATAAGGTCATAAATTCTTTATACTGAAATATACTGTTATAAAATTTATCCCGATTCTTTATTCTGTCTTCAGTTTAAAGGATTATAATTATTACAATGATATAATAAACAGACAGTGATGAAATACTTTGAAAATTACGCTTTAACTCTCTAAAATTGTTCAAAGAACAATTTTTATTTTTTACATAATTTTGCGAGAAACGTTTTCTAACAAAGGAAAATGCTTCATACTCAGTAAGGTATACTATTGTAATTTTTTTGTTCAATTTTCAGTTAAAAATTTTTATGACATTAATGATGTAATAAATAGTTAAAAATGAAATATTTTATAACTATATTTCACTGTTTCTAAATTGCTCGGAGAATGGAATTAATTTTTCATACTCAGTTTTCTTGTGAAGATAAATTTTTTATACTGAGATATCATGTTATAAAATTTATCCCGGTTCTTTATTCTGTCTTCAGTTTAAATAATTATCATGATTACAATAATATAATAAACAAACAGGGATGAAATACATTGAAAATTACGCTTTAACTCTCTAAAAGTGTTCAAAGAACAATTTTTTAAATATAATTTTACGAGAAATGTTTTCTAACAAAGAAAAATTCTTCATACTCGGTAAGGTATACTTTTTTTTTTCAATTTTCAGTTAAAAAAAATTTATGACATTAATAATGATGTAATAAATAGTTAAAAATAAAATATTTTATAACAATATTTCACTTTTTTAAAATTGTTCGGAGAATTTAATTAATTCTTCATACTCAGTTTTCTTGTGAAGATAAATTCTTTATATTGAGATATACTGTTATAAAATTTATACCGATTATTTATTCTGTCTTCAGTTTAAAGGATTATGATAATTACAATAACATAATAAGCAGGCAATGCTGAAATACTTTGAAACTACACTTTAACTCTCTAAAATTGTTCAAAGAACAATTTTTTACATAAATTTTACGAGAAATGTTTTCTAACAAAGAAAAATTCTTCATACTCGGTAAGGTATACTTTTTTTTTTCAATTTTCAGTTAAAAAAAATTTATGACATTAATGATGTAATAAATAGTTAAAAATAAAATATTTTATAACAATACTTGTTTTTTTAATTGCTCGGAGAATGGAATTAATGCTTCATACTCAGTTTTCTTGTGAAGATAAGTTCTTTATACTGAGTTATATTGTTATAAAATTTATCCCGATTCTTTATTCTGTCTTCAGTTTAAAAAAAATTATGATTACAATAACATAATAAACAAACAATCATGAAACACTTTGAAAATTCACTTTAACTCTCTAAAAGTATTCAAAAAACAACTATTTTACATAATTTTAAGTGAAATGTTTTCTAACTAAGGAAAATGCTTCATACTCTGTAAGGTATACTACCCTAATTTCTTTTCAATTTTCAACAAAAAACTTTTATGACTTTAATAATGTAATAGATAATCAATAAGAAAATTTTTTAACTATATTTTACCTCTTTAAAACTGCTCAAAGAATGGAAGTAATGCTTCATACTCAATTTTCTTTTGAAGATAAATTCTTTATACTGAGATATACTGTTATAAAATTTATCCCGATTCCTTATTACGTCTTCAGTTTAAAGGATTATAATGGTTACAGTGATATAATAAACAGACAATGATGAAATACTTTTAAAATACGCTTTAACTCTCTGAAATTGTTCAAAGAACATTTTTTTTACATAATTTTATTTTTTTTATTTTTTTAAAATTTTCAGTTAAAAATTTTTATGACATTAATGATGTAATAAATAGTTAAAAATGAAATATTTTATAACTATATTTCACTGTTTCTAAATTGCTCGGAGAATGGAATTAATGCTTCATACTCAGTTTTCTTGTGAAGATAAGTTCTTTATACTGAGTTATATTGTTATAAAATTTATCGCAATTCTTTATTCTTTCTTCAGTTTTACATTCCAAGAAATATTTTTTTTTTTCATAGCTGTTATAAATTTCTGTGTCTTTTTTTTGTGTGTGTTGTGGATCTTGTAAAACTCAAATTCTTTTAAACGGTCTCACTTCAAATTTCACTAAAAGTTCACTAAAAGATTTTGTCAATGATTCTTTAACGATGTTCTAATTTTTTATGCATTCTTTAGTTTAGAAATGTTGTTTTAAAAAATTGTCAAGATTTTTGTTTTGTGTGAAGTCGAAATATTTCAATTCTTCAATTAAAATTAATGACATCAATTGATTGAAATTACGGTTGATATTCAATTAAAAAATTATTCTGAGTTTTCCCCGTCCTGTTTTCAAGAAGAATAAAAAGAAACACATAGTCGAATAGTATTAGAATTTTAAGAAGTCTATACTGTAGAATTCACATATTTTTATTGTAAGAAATTGTACTGAATGGTAAGAGCTGTTTTTCAGTATCATTAAAAATTATGTCTGTAATAAGAAAAGGAAAAAATATCAAATTTTATTCCTCTTAGTATAAGATAAATGCTTTATACCACACATGTATCATTTAAATACAATTAATTTTTACTGAAGAATAAAAAACAATTTAAAGACATTTATATGAAGTTTTGCTAAAAAATATCGTGATTTTCGTTGTATCCTGATTTTTCGGTTTTCATGATTAATTCTGAAAAATCGCTGTATTTTAATGAATTTTCAAATTATCTGTGTTTCAGTGTTTTCCCTGTTTTCAGCTACCATAGCAATCCTGATGTAGGTTGAGAAACCTGTCAAATATACCTGAGTTTTCCCTATACGTTAAGAACTTTTCAAATTCTCTTAGTTTTCCGTATTTTTTTCCAGCTACCGTAGCAAATATGATTGTAGGTTGAGAAATCAGTCAAATATATGATTTGTCAAATACACTGAGCTTTCCCTGCATGTTAACACTTTAATCCTCTAATTTTCTGTGTTTTTACTTTCCAGCTACAATAACAGCCGTAAGTGTAGGTTGAACCAGTCAAATATATTTGTGATTTGCCAAATATACATGATTTTTTTCAGGTATGTTAACAACTTTTCAAATTCTTAGTTTTTCCATATTTTTCCCTGTTTTTCAGATATGGTAGCAACCATGATTGTAGGTTGAGAATCAGTGAAATAGACGATTTGTCAAATACCAGCATTTTAGCATGTTAACGGCTTTCCAAATTCTCTTATGTTTTCTTTTTTTTCCAGCTACCGTAATAATCAAGATTGTAAGCTGAAAAAGTAAAATTTACGAATTGTCAATACACCTCAGTTTTGGAACGTTAGAATCTTTCTAAATTGTTTTCGTTTTCTGGGTTTTCTGATCCAGTTACAGCAGCAACCATGTTATAGTTTGAGAAACCAAATATACTATATGTCAAATTCACCTGAGTTTTCCCGGGTTGTTAACGACTTTCCAAATTCTGTTAGTTTTTCGAGTTTTAAATGTTTTCCAGTAACCATAGCAGTCATCATATAGGTTGAGAAACCTGTCAAATATACGATTTCCTTTTCGCGCTGTAGAGCACGAAAGAAAATTTCCCCCAAAATAAATTAATTCCTAGATTGGAGATCGTTCCAAGGCTATGAAAACAAAAATATTATTGTCTTTAAAACCGAAACAAAAGGAAGTATTAAACAACACAATAGGGTAACTGGAATAACGACTGAAATCTTTATCTTTCCGTGCTACAAACTTTTCAAAATACATCGCACTAAAACAAATTACTTGCTTTTTCACTTTATTTGACACTGTGTTTTTAACTTACTATTTTCTATTTCTTCTAACTTGCAGGTTTGTTAACTATGACCTTAAGTGGAAAGGCGATAAAATCCTTTTCACTAAAACAGGATTGAAAACAGAATCAAAAATAGTTATGTATATCGCCAGTGTTAAAGGCCAATTAAAAACAGTCTTTCTTGATAATTAATAAATTTTATTAACTCATAGTTCAATTTGAAAGTAACTTTCGCCATTTTCATTGTTCGTGGTGGAGCTATGCGTGTAAAAGGTGTTGACCGCTCCATGTCTACGCGCTAACTGATCTTAACTGTTTGCAAACTCATCAAATATTTTCAAAATGCTTCGACCGGATGATCCTAAAAGCTTATAAATAAATGAAGTAAAATAAATGAAATAAAATAAATGAAAAAGACCGCCGGCGTGGGTCTTTTCATTTATTTTATTACTATAAAAGATTTTAAAATCGTTTATAACTCAGGCAATTCTAATTATTTTTAGACCTGACATGTATGTTATATGTAATCCAACTGAGCTTTTGTGTTGCTACGATGGAACTTCAATAGCGGGAACTATTTATTTATTTGGAGTACAAAAGGGATTCATGTCACCATGTTTTACTGTTATTCAATATAGTCTCCAGAGATGTGTATTATCCGTTGCCAACGATATGGAAGTCGCAGAACATCTGTACCAGCCCCTGTTCTGTTGATAGTTCGAATGGACCAGTCTATTGACGGAAGAATCTCTGGAACAGTCTTGAAGCGAAAACCAAGCAGTGGTTCCATCATCTTAGGTATTAAGTCAAAGTCACAAGGGTTTAGATCTGGCCCAAGTCTCATCCAGCGTACATTCAGTTTTTATCCGACTTCGTTGTTCTTGTTTTGAAAACATCCTGACAACACTTACTTCATTGCATCGCAAGGGACATTCACGGAGTTGTTTCTGACCTTCTGGGCCAGGCCCTTTAAGTCAGAGTTCTGTCTTGGATGAATGATATTGAGATAGCAAAATTAAAACACGATATTGAGGACTGAAGATACTGATATGAATTTAATTAAGTCTGTTAGAGAAGTTTAAAATTTAAAACTACGATAAGAAATAAGTGAATGATACACGAGTTAAGTGAAGGAGAACACAATACTAAACAATCAGAGAATATAAATTAAGCAAATTTAAGACATGGTAGATGAATACACTAAAATACAATAATGTTTTTTTTTTCATAATTTAAATTATTGAGAAGTTATTAGCTCAAGAGTAGAGAAAGATCAGCTCCAATTGAGCAGATTGACTACTGCTAGGAGAAATTCTATTGTCCCTGAGAGCCAATAGAATTGAAGTAATTCAGCTTGTTCCTACAAGCGAGCGAGAAGGTGAAACTCTGGAACTCTGGAAAAGGATATTTGTCGACCTAGGGCCAAGCCCTTTATCCCCGATATTATTTTTAGGCAAGTGGAAACATTTACACTGGAATTTGGCTGACGTTAAGTAATATTATAAAAAAGAGAGAGAAAAAAAAAGACAAAAAAAGAACACATAAAACACAAACACGCACACTCAAACAAATTAGTAATAATAGAATTATAATATGTAACTTCATTTTCCCTTAATATTTTTTTTTTTTTCTGGAGTGTGCTCTTTAAAGAATATATTTAGTATTTTAAACACACAAAGTTACAAACAATTATAATAACAAAATAGAGCTTCAGAATTTTTTTATATATAATTAGGCATGAAAGTAAGTGACAAAAGGTTAGACCTATGTACAGAGAGAAGGTGCGAGCTAAGTCCAACTTTTTAGGAAAGTAAGGAACCTGGGCAGTCAAGGTAGAAAAGTGATTGGCTGCTGAAAGCCAATGAAATTCGTTCTAGTACTCTGCTGAGAATGGCCAAGCCATTTATCGTTTGCAGGAATCCGCAAGGTCATATTAGTCTTAAGTCCAGTAAATGATCAATCAGATGTTTGAATAAAAATTTGTAGCTAATTTTTTGAGAAAATTTGAAGTGGAGAGATCAATTTCCCTGTTTCATAATTTCTAAAGTCCCATAGAATTAGTGATTTGCCTAATAATAATATTTTAAGCAGCAGAATGTTAATATGAGTTTTAGTAGCATAGACCATGCGGACTTGCATACGTTAATAAAGAACTTATATAAGTTTTATAAATGGGCATCTTGTTATTAAAATTCAGTTTACTATTTCGAGCAATTAAGGGCAAGAGAGCACGTAGCAGTTCGAAATTTATTTTTAATATTGTGAACACTTACTTTAATCGCAAGCTAATATAACGATCAGATTTGGACTCCGCATGCGCATGACGTAGGAAACGAGTTTTTTGCTGAATAAGTATATGTATACGTGTGGTATACGCGACATTCTATGTTTCATTTCGTATTTTTAAGCAGTATTGCCATATTAAAGTTCTAACCCTCGTATGTAATCCAGGAATTATATAACTGCTGCACACATTCGAAATTACAGTCCCTATTCTTTTTACTTGCCCGGGTTATGCAACTATAAGCCTAAGCAACTAGACTATTTAGTAAATTGCAGCCGGTCCATTCTTGTTAAAAAGAACATGCATATTTCGTAGCGGAACTTACATTTTATTTATTAGCTTCTAAAAAGAGATCTTTGCCAGTCAACATCAGACAAGAAAAGATAGAAAAAAACACTTAACTAGAACAGAAGTCTACATAGAGCGCGACAGATAGAATTTTCCGAAGGAACAAGAAACTTAGACAGCGAACTTAACTGTTAGATCTGGGGAAAAACTGAGCCATTTGCCGGCTACAGCTGGAAAACGTGTTGAATGTACAGAAAATTTGCATCTTTTGGAAATGGATTGGAAGAATTTTAAATCGAGAACACTTCTTTAACTAAGACATTTTGTAACTGGAAGAATAGATTTTAAGGAATTAGAATCGGAGCTAGGAGGTTTTTAAATAGATATTAAAGTGAAATAATTTTGATATATTAATATATATATATATATATATATATATATATATATATATATATATATATATATATATATATATAATATATATATTATATATATATATATATTACTATATATATATACATATTATATATATATACATATATATATATATACAAAATATATAGTTATATATATATATATATATTTATATGTATGTATAAATGTAATAATTATAAAACTTCTGGACAAGGAGAAAGCTACTCAGCTAGCAGTAATAACGAACGATGCAGTCTGACCACATTGAAGAGAACTGCACAAGTTTAATTAAAACTTTATTTCAGAGCTGCTAAAACGGACATCTTTACTAGTCAACGATAGACAAGAGAAAGACACAAAAATCATTCAGCTCGAATACAAGAGCGAAGTCAGAAAAAATTTTCCTACTTACTCAGCGGATTTAAGTGTAAGATCAGGGAAAAACACGGAAACATTTGCCGGCGACAGCTGGGAAACATGTTGAATTGATAGAAAATTTACATCTATAGGATAGACAACTTTGGAAAATGTATCGAAGAATTTTAAGGTCTAGAATGCTCTTGATTAAGACATTTAGAGGCAGGGAAAAAGATTTTAAAGGAATTAAATGGAGAGAGAGGTTTTTAAGGAAATATTAAATAATTTTGATATATTACATATATATATATATATATATATACATATATATATACATATATATACATGTATAGTATATATATATATATATATATATATATATATATATATATATATATATATATATATATCTATATATATATATATATATATATATATATAATATATATATGTATATATATATAAAATATACACACGTATATATATGTATATATATATATATATATATTATATATATATAAATATATAATATATATAACGAATATATATATATATATATAGATATAAATATATTATCAAAATACTTAACTTTAATATTTCCTTAAAACCTCATCTCTCCTTTTCTAATTCCTTATAATCTTTAAAGGAATTATATATATAAAATTTATATATATATATATATAAATATATATATAATTTATATATATATATATATATATATATATTGTGTATTGTGTGTGTGTGTGTGTGCAAAGTACAATTTCATTCTCGTCGTTACATGAGAAAATAGTCCCTGTTATTTTGAACTGATCTAGCTTACTGGACAATAGGAGCTATTTAAATAATAGTAATATATGCATAGATTATAAAAGGACCGGAACAGTTAAGAGAAAACCTTGTGTATACTTGGTAAAGCGTTAAAAATGTTTTTTATACATAAAAAATTACAGTTTATTACCTCCTAATATTAGTAAAATTTTGCACTCTTCACCTACATAAAAATTATTAATTTTAACCTAAATAAAATGCAAAACCTTATCTTTATAATAGAAAATACGATACACAGCTAGTAATATGAATAGATTAGAAAAGGACTGGAAACATTAAACAAGAAACATTATATGCACTTAGTAAAGCTTTAAACACGTTTTTATACTTAAAAAATTACAGTTTTATTACACCCACTTAAAACTGTGCACGTTTCACCTACAATAACAATAATTAATTTAGGTTAAATAAATTATGAAAGCCTATCTTTACATAAAAATACATGATACATCAGCTATTATAGATTATATATAGATTAGAAAAGGACTGGAATAGTTAAAAGAGAAACATTGTGTGCACTCGCAAAGCGTTAAAATCTTTTTTATGTACGTAAAAACATTACAGTTTTATTACACCCACGTAAAATTTTGCACTCTTCACCTAGAATCAAAATAATTAATTTTAAAATAAATAAAAAGTGAAATTTATTCTATATGTAGGAAATGCGCGATATATTCTCTAGTAATATTTGCATAGATTAGAAAAGGACTGGAACAATTAAACGAGAAACTTTGTTTGCGCTCTCGGAAAAGCATTAAAAACGTTTTTAGACATACAAACATTACAGTTTTATTACATCAATGAAAAATTTTGCACTCTTCACCTAGAATCAAGATAATTAATTTTAATCTAAATAAAATGTGAAACCCAATCTTCATGAAGGCACTAAGTGATACATTAGCTAATAATATATGCGTAGATTAGAAAAGGACCGGAAGAGTTAAACGACAAATATTGTGTGTACTCGGCAAAGCTTTAAAATATTTTTTTTTTATAATTGATTAAATTACAGTTTTATTACACCCACGTAAAGTTTTGCACTCTTCACCTATAATCAAGATAATTAATTTTAATCTAAATAAAATGTGAAACCCAATCTTCATGAAGGCACTAAGTGATACATTAGCTAATAATATATGCGTAGATTAGAAAAGGACCGGAAGAGTTAAACGACAAATATTGTGTGTACTCGGCAAAGCTTTAAAATATTTTTTTTTTATAATTGATTAAATTACAGTTTTATTACACCCACGTAAAGTTTTGCACTCTTCACCTATAATCAAGATAATTAATTTTAATCTAAACAAAATGGGAAACCCAATCCTTATGTAGACAATGCGTGATGCATTATCTAATAATATATGCGTAGATTAGAAAAGGACCGGAAGAGTTAAACGACAAATATTGTGTGTACTCGGCAAAGCTTTAAAATTTTTTTTATAATTGATTAAATTACAGTTTTATTACACCCACGTAAAGTTTTGCACTCTTCACCTAGAATCAAGATAATTAATTTTAATCTAAATAAAATGTGAAACCCAATCTTTATGAAGGCACTGAGTGATACATTATCTAATAATATATGCGTAGATTAGAAAAGGACCGGAAGAGTTAAACGATAAATATTGTGTGTACTTGGCAAAGCTCTAAAATTTTTTTTATAATTAGGAAAGCTTTAAAAATTTCCTTTATACGTAAAACCTACGTAAAAGTTTTGCACTCTTCACCTAGAATCAAATCAAAATAACTAAAATTTTATTCTAAATAAAATGTGAAACTTTTATACAGGCAATGCGTGATACATTAGCGTATATAGCGTGATACATTAGCGTATAGCAATAATATATGCGTAGATTAGAAAAGGACCGGAAGAGTTAAACGACAAATATTGTGTGTACTCGGCAAAGCTCTAAAATTTTTTTTATAATTAATTAAATTACAATTTTATTACACCCACGTAAAGTTTTGCACTCTTCACCTAGAATCAAGATAATTAATTTTAATCTAAATAAAATGTGAAACCCAATCTTTATGTAGGCAATGAGTGATACATTATCTAATAATATATGCGTAGATTAGAAAAGAACCGGAAGAGTTAAACGATAAATATTGTGTGTACTTGGCAAAGCTTCAACAATATTTTTTAAAATTAAGGAAATTCCAGTTATATTACACCTACGTAAAGTTTTGCACTCTTCAACTAGAATCAAGATAATAAATTTTATTCTAAATAAAATGTGAAACCCAAACATTAGCTAATAATATATGCGTAGATTAGAAAAGAACTGGAAGAGTTAAACGACAAATATTGTGTGTACTCGGCAAAGCTTTAAAATATTTTTTTATAATCTAGGAAAGCTTTAAAAACTTCTTTATACGTAAAACAATTACAGTTTTATTTTTTACCTGCTCAAAATTTTTCCCCATACAATCAAAATAACTAAAATTTAAACTAAAACAAATATGAAACTTTTATACAGGCAATGTGTGATACATCAACTAGTAATATATGAATAGATTAGAAAACGAAAAACTTACTCATTTGCATTACACTTATTTTGGATAATTACGATAAAAAAAATCTAGAAATCAGCATTTTCTAACAATAATGAGTAATTCATTAGTTCTTTAGTAATCTTCGTAACCACTGCAGATAATTAGTAGCAACAATTGTTAGGTATTTAATACCGAAAGTAGAATTAAGAGCTTTTTACTCCTTTTATTCATTTAGCATCACCTGTAGAAGGTTTCTTCCTTTTCAATTGCTTCCATGCGGGAAAGCAAACGTTCCTGACTTTACCGCGTATCATAATGATGCAGTGAACTTAACTTAGTATTTTAAGGTATTATCATCTTAGATTAAGGACACTTTTTGTATCTATATATACAGCAGTATATAAATTAATAACATTAAACATTTCCTAAAATAAGGTATTATTTTTGAATTATCTTACATACATTAAATCTGCTTGTACCTGTATGTAGCTCCAACTCCTTAAAAACAGCTTGAAGTTTCTGGTCGTAGCAAATTTTCGCGGGTTTAAAAAATTCTTATTGACTTTTTCATCTTCGCAGGATTATAATTAATGAAAATATTAATTGAGAACCACCCAAAATGTAAATTATTTTGGTCTAAATGCTCAAATGATGAAATATTAATTTTATATGAATAAACGGAATGGATTTATTTATGATGTAACAATTAAAGTATTTAAAATGTAAATATTACATACACACACACAAACATCATATAAAAATGTATATATACTATATTATATATATATATGTAAATGTATATATATATGTATTTATATATATATATATATATATATATATATATATATATATATATACATACATACATATAAATGTATATATATATATGTATTTATATGTATATATAAAAATATATATACATATATACATATATATATATATATATATATATATATATATATATATATATATATATATATATATATATATATATATATATATATATATATATATATATATATATACATACATACATGTAAATGTATATATATATGTTTTTATATGTATATAAAAATATATATACATATACATATATATATATATATATATATATATATATATATATATATATATATATATATATATATATATATATATATATATATATATATATATATATATATATATATATATATATATATATATATATATATATATATATATATATATATATATACTCATGAGCCAAAACATTATGACCACCTGTCAATAACGATTAGGCCCACTTTTGGAGCTCAACACAGCTTCAACCCGCCTCGGCATGGATGCCACAAGTCCTTGGTAGATCGACGGAGACAGATTGCACCAGATGTCCAAGCAACGGTTACACAAATACGACACATTGCGAATGGGTGATGTTTGAACTCTGAGCTGCCGTCCCATGACATCCCAAATGTGTTCTATCTGACTGAGATCCGGTGCGTTAGGAGGCCAGGATATTAACTGGATTTCAGCATCATGTTCCTGGAACCACTCCAACACAATTTTAGCCTTGGGACACGGGGCATTGTCCTGTTCGAAAATTCCATTTCCAGCTGGAAAAACAGAGGCCATGTAAGGCTGAAACTGGTCCTCAATGATGTTCAGATACCCTGTAGCATTCATGGTCTGCTCTACCACAACCACGGGTCCTAGAGACGCCACTCAAAGTATAATACCGCCACCAACGGCCTGTGTATAACCTACTGTACAATGAGGGAGCAGTATTCGGCTGGAAGATGGCTTATCCTGACACGGCCATCGGAGTGATGAATGACAAACCGTGGATCACATCACCAGACAACTTTTTGCCACTTATCCATGGACCAGTCCCGATGTTCCCGGGTCTAGCTTAGGCGCAGTTGGCGATGACGCTTGGTCAGCAAAAGCACTCGAGTGGGACGTTTGCTGCGTAGCTCCCTATCCAATAGTGTCCGCTGAACAGTGTGCTCCGATACTATTCCACTTGGCCCTGCATTGTATTGAGTTATCAGCTGAGCCACTGTCTGGCTTCACCATGCGAGACCGTCTCTGACAAACTTTTTCTTTGATAGAGTGTGGACGTCCAAAACCATGTCGTCTACTGCTGGTTTCACCTT
>CM063507.1:101502573-101537573 GCA_032207245.1 Pardosa pseudoannulata | reverse complement strand
ATATATATATATATATAATATATATATATATATATATATATATATATATATATATATATATATATATATATATATATATGTATACACACATTTAAGCAGATTTAGCAGAAAGGTTCTGGGCGTACAAGTGGTAAAATTTTAACTATACGTCTTTTCATTTAAACATCATTTTACTTTGATGTTTGTACTGTTCCATCACCGAATTAAAAACGCTCGCTGGAAGCAATATTTCCCATCCCACCGTCCGGATTCGGAAAAAGAAATAACGAAAAAAAAAAGAAAGGACAGGGCCTCGCGACTACATCTTTCCGTCCGCAGAATTTCAATTGTAGAACAACAATGCAGAAGTACTACGCTCTTTCCAGCAAACCTTCCGAGCCAATCTAAACGAATCGTGGCTGCGCGAAAGCTCCGCCTGCTGCGACCTATTCCAAGGTCATAGCCCGGTATCGGCGCACGGGGGAAAACAGCAAAGAACTTTTTATCAGCGAAATCCGGACGAAAAAGCAACTTTTTCGCTTTCCTCCAACGCCACACGCCAGGATCTGACGGCTCTATCACTTTTCTCTTGCTCTCTAACGTGCTGGATTCCCACGAGTTTCCACTCTTTTTTTCCCCACGAAAGGGAGGGGAAAAATCCCTAAGTACTCGCTACTATTCCCTACGTTCCCACATTAATACGGTGAAAGCCTATTCAAAGTACGGCCGAGTTTTGAGCTTTTAAAGTGCGTTACATTCATTGCAGTTGCATGGCATTTCTCTTAGGTAAAAATTTAAAAATAAATGCTCAGATTTTAACGAGTTAAATAAAATTAAAAATCGTATAAATGTCTTTAAAATATAATATTATATACAGCCGCTTGAGAGAATTTGGGGATAAAGAATAATTTTATTATTTATTCCGATCAATATGGGATAAAATGAGACATATATTTGTTGAGTCATTTACACAATGCATACCGAGTTAATGCATTCATTGAAATCGCAAGGCAGTTCTCATAGATAATCATTTAAAAGGAATGACCATTTTTAATGAATTGAAATGAAGTTATAGATAGAAATATCTTAAAAAACCACATTAATTTATTATATCCAGCCACTTATAAAAGAGAGATTTACAAAATAGAATTATTTTTTATTAATCCCAAAGGTATTGAATAAAGGGAGACAAATATTGAATCATTTTTAAAAAAATGCACACGAAATTAATGCATTCTTTGAAATCGCTAAGCATTTCTCCTGGATAATATTTTAAAAAAAATAATTGTTATTTAATTAACTGAAATAAAATTATTTATATAAATATCTTAGAAACTAAATTAATTTATATCCAGCCACTTAAAATATAATAATATGGGAAATAGAATTATTTTTTATTAATTTTAACGGTATTGAATAAAGGGAGACAAATATTTGAGTCATTTATATAATACATACCGAGTTAATGCACTCATTGAAAACGCAAGGCATTTCTCCTGGATAATGTTTTAAAAAGAAATAATTGTTATTTAATTAACTGAAATAAAATTATTTATATAAATATCTTAGAAATACATTAATTTATATCCAAAACCTTTAAAAAAAGAAACTTGGGAAATAAAATTATATTGTTATTAATTCAAAATGGTATTGGATAAAGTGAGACAAATACTTATCAAGCCATTTACACAATGCATACCGAGTTAATGCATTCATTGAAATCACTAGGCTCCTCGATAAAAACTTGAAAGTAATGCTAATTTTTAATGAGTTGAAGTGTAATTCTTGATATAAATATCTTAGAAACCACATGAATTTATTATATCCAGTCACATATAAAAAGAAATTTGGGAAAAAGAATTATTTTGTTATTAATTCCCAATGGTATTGGATAAAGTGAAAAAAATATTTTTTGAGTCATTTATACAATGCATACCGAGTTAATCCATTCATTGAAATCGCAAGACATTTCTCCTCAATAAAAACTTGAAATAAATGCTCATTTTTAATGAATTGAAATGAAATTATTGGTATAATATCTTAGAAATCGCATTAATTTACTATATCCAGCAACTTAAAAAAGAGAGATTTAAGAAATAAAATTATTTTTATTAGTTCCAAAGGTATTGGATAAAATGAGAAAATATTTATTGAGTCATTTACACAATGCATACAGAGTTAAAGCATTAATTGTAATAGCAAGTCATTTCTCCTGGATAATTAATTAAGAGAAATGCTAAATTTAATGAATTGAAATGAAATTATTGGTATAATATCTTAGAAATCGCATTAATTTACTATATCCAGCAACTTAAAAAAGAGAGACTAGAGAAATAAATTATTTTGTTATTAATTCCCAATGGTATTGGATAAAGTGAGAAAATATTTATTGAGTCATTTATACAATACATATCGAGTTAATGCATTCATTGAAATCGCAGGGTATTTCATCCAGATAATCATTTAAAAGGAATGACCATTTTTAATGAATTGAAATCAAATTATTGATATCAATATCTTAGAAACCACATTAATTTATTTTATCCAACTACTTAAAAAAGAGAGATTTGGGTAATAGAATTATTTTGTTATTAACTCCAAATTGTATTGGGTAAAGTGAGACAAATATTATTGAGTCATTTATACAATGCATACCGAGTTAATCCATTCATTGAAATCGCAAGGCATTTCTCCTAGATAATATTTTTTTAAAAAAATAATCGCTATTTAATTAACTGGAATAAAATTATTTATATAAATATCCTAGAAAAAACAATAACTTATATCCAGCCCCTTAAAGAGAAGAAACTTGCGATATAGAATTATTTTGTAATCAATTTAAAATATATTGGGTAAAGTGAGACAAATATTATTGAGTCATTTATACAATACATACCGAGTTAATGCATTCATTGAAATTGCAGAGCATTTCTCCTGGATAATAACTTAAAAACAATGCTCATTTTTAATGAATTGAAATGAAATTGTTGATATAAATATCTTAAACCCCATTGATTTATTATATCCATCCTCTTAAAAATGAAACATTTGAAATAGAATTATTTTGTTATTAATTCCCAATGGTATTGGATAAAGTGAGAAAATATTTATTGAGTCATTTATACAATACATTCATAGATATCGCAAGACATTTCCCCTCGATGAAAACTTGAAAGAAATGCTCATTTTTAATGAACTGAAATGATATTGTTGATATAAATATCTTAGAAACCACATGAATTTATTATATCCAGTCACATATAAAAAGAAATTTGGGAAAAAGAATTATTTTGTTATTAACTCCAAATTGTATTGGGTAAAGTGAGACAAATATTATTGAGTCATTTATACAATACATACCGAGTTAATGCATTCATTGAAATTGCAGAGCATTTCTCCTGGATAATAACTTAAAAACAATGCTCATTTTTAATGAATTGAAATGAAATTATTGGTATAATATCTTAGAAAACGCATTAATTTACTATATCCAGCAATTAAAAAAAGAGAGATTTAAGAAATAAAATTATTTTTATTAGTTCCAAAGGTATTGGATAAAGGGAGACAAATATTTGTTGAGTCATTTACACAATGCATACCGAGTTAATGCATTCATTGAAATCGCAAGGCAGTTCTCATAGATAATCATTTAAAAGGAATGCTCATTTTTAATGAATTGAAATCAAATTATTGATATCAATATCTTAGAAACCACATTAATTTATTTTATCCAACCGCTTAAAAAAGAGATATTTGGGTAACAGAATTATTTTGTTATTAATTCCAAACGCTATTGGATAAAGTGAGACAAATCTTTATTGTGTCATTTATACAATAAATGCCGATATAATACATTCACTGAAATCTCAGGGCATTTCTTGAGCATAATAACTTAAAAGGAACGCTTATGTATATTGAATGGAAATGAAATTATAGATAGAAATATCTTAAAAAACCACATTAATTTATTATATCCAGCCACTTATAAAATTTTAGAAAATAGAAATTTTTTTTTGTTAGTTCCGACTGGCATTGAATGATGTGAGACAAATATTTATTAAGTCATTTACACGATGCAAACCGAGTTATTGTATTCATTGCAATCGCAGGGAGTTTCTCCTGCATAATATATTAAAAAGAAATAATCATTATTTGACTACTTGAAATAAAGTTATTTATATAAATATCTTAGAAACTACATCAATTTTACAACTACATTATTTGTTATTAATTCCCAATGGTATTGGATAAAGGGAGACAAATATTTGTTGAGTCATTTACACAATGCATACCGAGTTAATGCATTCATTGAAATCGCAAGGCAGTTCTCATAGATAATCATTTAAAAGGAATGCTCATTTTTAATGAATTGAAATCAAATTATTGATATCAATATCTTAGAAACCACATTAATTTATTTTATCCAACTACTTAAAAAAGAGAGATTTGGGTAACAGAATTATTTTTTATTAATTCCAAATGGTATTGAATAAATTGAAACAAATATTTATTGAGTCATTTACATAATTCATACAGAGCTAAAGCATTCATTGAAATTGCAAAGCATTTCTGTTGGGTAATCAATTAAAGAGAATGCTAAATTTAATTAATTGAATTGAATTTTATTGATAGAAATATCTTAGAAACTACATTGATTTATATCCAGTCCCCTAAAAAAGAGAAACTTAGGAAATAAATTATTTTGTTATTAATTCCCAATGGTATTGGATAAAGTGAAAAAATATTTATTGAGTCATTTATACAATACATACCGAGTTAACGCAGTCATTGAAATCGCAAGGCATTTCACCAGGATAATGTTTTGAAAAGAAATAACAGTTACTTTTTTTTTTAGCTGAAACAAAACTATTTACATGAATATCTTAGAAACTACAGTAATTTATATCCAGTCACATATAAAAAGAAATTGGGGAAAAAGAATTATTTTGTTATTAATTCCCAATGGCATTGGATAAAGTGAAAAAAATATTTATTGAGTCATTTATACAATGCATACCGAGTTAATTTATTTAGTGAAATCGCAAGGCATTTCTCACCGATAATAATTTAAATGTATGCTCATTTTTAATGAAATGAAATAAATATATATTAGAAACTATATTAATTTACTATATCCAGGTACATAAAAAAATGATTTGGGAAATAAAATTATTTTGATATTAATTCCGAATGGTATTGGATAAAGTGAGAAAAATATTTATTGAGTCATTTACGCAATGCAAACAGAGTTATTGCATTAATTGCAATATCAAAGTGTTTTACCAGGATAATAATTTTAAAAAAATACTCATTATTTAAGGAATTTAAGTAAAATCAATGATAGAAATATCTTATAAATTACATTAATTTATCATATCCAGCCACTTAAAAAAAGTGAATTTTAGAAAATAGAATTTTTTTTTATTAGTTCCGACTGGCATTGAATAATGGGAGACAAATATTTATTGAGTTATTTACACAATGCAAAACCTACCTATTTGCATTCACTGCAATCGCATGGAGTTTCTCCTGGATAATATTTTAAAAAGAAATAATCATTATTTGTCTAATTGAAATAAAATTATCTATATAAATATATCGTAGCAACTGCATTAATTTATTATATTCAGCCCTTTAGAAAAAAGAAATTTGGGAAATAATATTATTTTGTTATTAATTCCAAATGGTATTGGATAAAGAGAGACAAAAAAATTATTGATTCATTTATACAATGCAAACCGAGTTACTGCATTCATTACAATCGCATAGCGTTTCTCTCGGGTCATAATTTAAAAATAAATGCTCACAAATAATTATTCTTAAAAACATCTTAGAAACTACATCTTTATATTATATTCAGTCACTAAATAATGAAAAAAAAAAGAATTTTGATAAATAGAAATGTTTTGTTATTTATTCAGATTGATATTTAATAAAGTGAGACAAATATTTATTGAGTCATTCATACAATGCATACCGAGTTAAGGCATTCATTGAAATCGCAGAGTTTTTCCTTGATAATAATTTATAAAGAATGTTAATTTTTAATATTAATTAAAAATTTTAATTATTTTGATTTGAAATAAAATTATTGATATAAGTATCTCAAAAATTATATTAATTTATTACATTCAGCCACTTAAAGAAGAGAAATTTAGGAAATAAAATTATTTTTTTATTATTTCCAATTGGTATTGGATAATTTGAGACAAATATTTACTGAGTCACTTACTCAATGCACACCGAGTCATTGCATTTATTGCAAGCGCAGGGAATTTGTACTAGATAATATTTAAAAAGTAAATACTCATTTGTTAATGAATTGAAATAAATTAAATTACATAAGTATCTTAGAAAATAGATTAGTTTATTATAATCAGCCATTTAAAAAAAAGGAACTGTTCAAATAGAATTATTTTGTTATTAATTACATACGGTATTTGAAAACGTGAGACAAATATTTGAGTCATTTACACAATGCAAATCGAGTTATTGAATGGATTACAATCGCATGGCGTTTCTCTCGTGTAACAGTTTAAAAATAAATGCTCACATTTTAATGATTGAAATAAAATAGTTCATATAAACATCTTAGAAATTGTAATTATATATTATATTTAGTCACTAATTAAAAAAGAAAACAATGAGAAATAGAATTATTTTGTCATTTATTCCGATTGATATTAAATAAAGTGAGACAAATATTTATTTAATCCCTTTTACAATGTAAACTGAGTAAATGCATTCAAGGCAATCGCAGGTCGTTTGTCCAAAATGATTATTTAAAAAGAAATTCTCATAATGTAATGAATGAAGTAAAATGATTCGTATAAATATCTCAGAAACTATATTAATTTATTATATAATCTCTTGAAAAAGAGAATTTTGAGAAATGAGAATTATTTTATTATTTATTCCGATTTATACGGGATAAAGTGAGACAAATATTGAGTCATTTTTTACAATGCAAAATGAGTCATTACATTCCCTACAAATGTAGGGTGTTTTTCCTGTATAATAATTTGTAAATTATTAATCATTTTAATGAATTGAAAATAAAAATATTCGTATAAGTTATCTTAGAAACTACATATATTATACATACTACATACATTATTATAGTCACCCACTTAAAAAATCATATTTTGGGGAAATAGAATTACTTTATTATTTATTCTGAATGATGTTAGATAAAATGAGACAAACATTTATCGAGTCATTTATACAATCCTCTATATAATAATAGTCTAAGTTATCTGTCCGTCTGTCCCCGAATTTATGACCTGGAATGGATAGAGGCATCAATATTGGATACTTGATGAGTTAGGGATACCAAAATTCAAAGCGAGTAAAGTTTATCTTCTCCCAAACTATCAATACGATTCTAAAACAAATTGGTATAATTATGCTTTGTATCACAGCGAAAAATACTGTATTCTTTGAAACGTTCGAAATCCACCTCTTTTTCGAGCATTGAATGTCCTTATATCAAGCCCCATTTTGAGAACAGACGATTAAATTTTTTAAATTATCCCATAATAAATGGGTAAAAATAACATTTTTTTTTTCTAGAATTATGGCGTCACTCCTTTAACCATCTTATTTAATCATTTCTTATTTTAAATTAATTAAATATCGTCTGCATTATTGTCATACGTTTTATCACTACATAATTTACTTTGGACGTAAATAATTTTCATTTATATTTGGCTTAAATAATAGATTAGGTATATATGTGATAATTTTAAATTTAATCATCGATTATTTTTTGTTGCAAGACAATTCTCAACCAAAAAACAAACCATATTTTTACCTGCCTCATAGGTTAATTTACAATTCTGAAAAATTAAAAAATTTACAGATCCCGTCATATGACGGGCTATATGCTAGTAAAAATAATATTTATATTAATCGCATGGCATTTCTCCTGGAAAATAATTTTAAAAGAAATGCTCATACTTTAATGAACGAAAAAAAATTTATCATACATATATCTTATAAACAATGTTAATTTATTATATTCAAACACTTAAGAGAATTTTGAGGAATTATTTTATCATTTATTCCGATTTATATTGGATAAAGTGAGACAAATATTGAGTAATTTTTACAATGCAAACTGAGTTATTACATTCCCTTCAGTTGTAGGGCGTTTTACCTGAATAATAACTTACAAATAAATAATCATATTGTAATCACAGGACGATTCACTTTGATAATAATTTACCTGGATAGCAATTAAAATCAAAATGTTTATTAGTTAATGAATTGAAATAAATAATAGAATTTAATATCAATATCTTAAAAACTGCTTATATTTAATTATAATCAGCCATTTACACACAAAAAAATTTTGAGAAATAGAATTATTGTGTTATTTAATCCAAATGATATTGAATAAAGTGAGACAAATGTTTATTGAATCATTTATAAAATGCAAACCTAGTTAGTGCATTCATTGTAATCACAGGACGATTCACTTTGATAATAATTTAAATAGAAATAGTCATTATTTAATGAAATGAAATAAAAATATTCGTATAAATAATCCTAAAAATGACATTTTTTATTATATCCAGCCAATTAAAAAAGATTTTTTGGAAGATAGAAATTCTTATTATTTATTCCGAGTGACCTTGGATAAAATTAGAGAGAGAAATATTCATACTTTGATGAATTAAATAAATTATTCGTATAAAAGATCTTAATAACTAAATTTATTTATTATATTCAATCAGTTAAAAACATTTTTATTATTTATTCCGAGTGGCATTGTATAAAGTAAGAGAAATATTAATTGAGTCATTTACACGTGCAAAATAAACCGAGTTATTGATTGATTGTAATCACATATATCACACAATCATGTTTTTCCTGAGATATAATTCAAAGAGAAATATAAATTTATTTAATATATTCTATCAGTTAAAAAAAAAGATAATTTCGTTACAGAGAATAACTTTATCATTTATTCCGATTGAAATAGGATAAAGTAAAATGAATATTTGAATCATGCATACAATTGCAAACTAAGTTACTACAATTCAATGCAGCAGCAGGGAGTGTATCCTGGAAAATAATTTAAACAGAAATTCTCATTTAATAAATTGAAATAAAATTATTCTTATAAATATCTTAGTAACTACTTTAATTTTTATCATATTCAGCCACTCTAAAGAGAGAATTTTGAGAAATAAAAATTATTTTATTATTCATTCCGGTTAATATTGGAAAAAGTGAAAGAAATATTGAGTCATTTATGCAATGAAAAACGAGTTATTGTATTCATTCCAATAGCAGGTCATTTTACCTGGATAATAATTAAAAACAAAATACTTATTAGTTAAGGAATTGAAATAAAGTATTTGATATCAATATGTTAGAAACAACTTAAATTTACTACAATCAGCCATTTACGCACAAAAAAAATTGAGAAATAGAATTATTGTGTTATTTATTTCAAATAATATTGAATAAAGTGAGACAAATGTTCAATGAGTCATTTATAAATGCAAACCGAGTTAGTGCATTCATTGTAATCACAGGACGATTCACTTTGATAATAATTTAAAATGAAATAGTCATTATTTAATGAATTGAGGTAAAATTATTCTCATAAATAATCCTAGAAACTACATTTTTTGTTATATCCAGTCACTTAAAAAGATTTTTTGGAAGATAGAAATTTTTATTATTTATTTCGAGTCATATTGGATAAAATGAGAGAAATATTTATTGAGTCATTTACACGTAAAAGATAAACCAAGTTACTGATTGATTGCAATCAAAGGGCTTTTTTCTAAGATATAATTTAAAAAGAAAATATTCATATTTTAATGAAATGAAAAAAAATTATACGTAAAAATATTTTTGAAATTAAATTTATTTCTTATATTAAGTCAGTATAAAAAAAGAATAATTTCGGAACAGAGAATAACTTTATCATTTATTCCGATTGAAATAGGATAAAGCAAAATAAATATTTGAGTCATGTATACAATGCCAACTAAGCTACTACATTCAATGCAATAGCAAGGAATTTATCCTGGAAAATAATTTAAACTGAAATGCTCATTTAATAAATTGAAATAGAATTATTCATATAAATATCTTAGTAACTATTTTACCTTTTATCATATTTAGCCACTCTAAAGAGAGAATTTTGAGAAATAAGTATTATTTTATAACTAATTCCGATTAATATTGGATAAAGTGAGACAAATGTTGAGTCATATATACAATGGAAAACGAGTTAATGCATTCATTGCAATAGCAGGACATTTTAATTGGATAGTAAATAAAAACAAAATATTTATTAGTTAATGAATTGAAATAAAGTATTTGATATCAATATCTTAGAAACTATTTATTATAATCAGCCGTTTACACAAAAAATTGAGAAATAGAATTATTGTGTTATTTATTCCAAATGATGTTGAATAAAGTGAGACAAATGTTCACTGAATCATTTATAAAATGCAAACCGAGTTAGTGCATTCATTGTAATCACAGGACGATTCACTTTGACAATAATTTAAATAGAAATAGTCATTATTTAATGAATTGAAATAAAAATATTCGTATAAATATCCTACAAACGACATTTTTTATTACATCCCTTCACTTAAAAAAGATTTTTTGGAAGATAGAAATTTTTATTATCTATTCCGAGTCATATTGGATAAAATGAGAGAAATATTTATTGAGTCATTTAGAAGTAAAAGATAAACCAAGTTACTGATTGATTGCAATCAAAGGGCTTTTTTCTAAGATATAATTTAAAAAGAAAATATTCATATTTTAATGAAATGAAAAAAATTATACGTAAAAATATTTTTGAAATTAAATTTATTTATTATATTAAGTCAGTATAAAAAAAGAATAATTTCGGAACAGAGAATAACTTTATCATTTATTCCGATTGAAATAGGATAAAGCAAAATAAATATTTGAGTCATGTATACAATGCCAACTAAGTTACTACATTCAATGCAATAGCAAGGAATTTATCCTGGAAAATAATTTAAACTGAAATGCTCATTTAATAAATTGAAATAGAATTATTCATATAAATAGCTTAGTAACTATTTTAACTTTTATCATATTTAGCCACTCTAAAGAGAGAATTTTGAGAAATAAGTATTATTTTATAACTAATTCCGATTAATATTGGATAAAGTGAGACAAATGTTGAGTCATATATACAATGGAAAACGAGTTATTGCATTCATTGCAATATCAGGACATTTTAATTGGATAGTAAATAAAAACAAAATGTTTATTAGTTAATGAATTGAAATAAAGTATTTGATATCAATATCTTAGAAACTATTTATTATAATCAGCCTTTTACACACAAAAAAAAATGAGAAATAGAATTATTGTGTTATTTATTCCAAATGATGTTGAATAAAGTGAGACAAATGTTCAATGAGTCATTTATAAATGGAAACCGAGTTAGTGCATTCATTGTAATCACAGGACGATTCACTTTGACAATAGTTTAAATAGAATTAGTCATTATTTAATGAATTGAAATAAAAATATTCGTATAAATATCCTAGAAACTACATTTTTTATTACATCCATTCACTTAAAAAAGATTTTTTGGAAGATAGAAATTTTTATTATTTATTCCGAATGATATTGGATAAAATGACAGAAATGTTTATTGAGTCATTTACACGTAAAAGATAAACGGAGTTTTTGATTGATTGCAATCACATGGCATTTTTTGAAACATAGTTCAAAGAGAAATTGATTAAAAAATTGAAAAAAAATTTATTGTATAAATAATCTTAGAAACTAAATTTATTTATTATATTCAATCAGTTAAAAAAGGGATAATTACAGAACAGAGAATAACTTTATCATTTATTCCGACTGAAATAAGATAAAGTAAAATAAATATTTCAGTCATTTATACATTTCAAACTGAGTTATTGCATTCAATGCAATAGTAGGGGGTTTATCCTGTAAAATAATATTAAAAAGAAATTCTAATTTAATAAATTGAAATACAATTATTCGTATAAATATCTTAGTAACTACTTTAATTTTTATCCTATTTAGCCACGATAAAGAGAGAATTTTGAGAAATAAGAATTATTTTCTTATTTATTCCGATTGATATTGGATAAAGTGAGACAAATATTGAGTCATTTATACAATACAAATCAATTTATTGCATTCATTGCAATAGTAGGCATTTTACCTGGATAATAATTAAAAATTGATTATTAGTTAATTAATTAAATTAAAATATTTGATATTAATATCTTAGAAACTACTTAAATTTATTTTAATCAGCCATTTACAAAAAAAAATAAATAAATAAATAAATATTTTGTTACTTAGTCCAAATGATATTGAATAAAGTGAGTTAAACTTTGATTGAGTAATTTATAAAATGTAAACCGAGTTAGTGCATTCATTGTATCATTTGGATAATAATTTAAATAGAAATTGTCATTATTTAATAATTTAAAATAAAAATATTCGTATAAGTAATTTTAGGAACAACGTCTTTTATTATATCCACCAATTAAAATTTTTTTTAGAAAATAGAACATTTTTATTATTTATTCCTAGTGGCATTGGATAAAGTGAGAGAAATATTAATTGAGTCATTTACACGTACAAAATAAACCTAGTTATTGATAGATTGTAATCACACATATCAAGCAATCAGATTTTTCGTCATACATAATTCAAAGAGAAATATTCATATTTTAATGAATTGAAAAAATTATTCGTATAAATAACCTTAAAAAATAAATTTATTTATTATAGTCAACCAGTTAAAAAAAAGATAATTTCGGAACAGAGAATAACTTTATTATACATTCTAATTGAAATAGGATAAAGTAAAATAAATATTTGAGTCATGGATAAAATGCAAACTAAGTTAATACATTCAATGCTATAGCAGGGAGTTTATCCTGGAAAATAATTTAAACATAAATTCTCATTTAATAAATTGAAATAAAATTGTTCGTATAAATATCTTAGTAACTACTTTAATTTTTATCATATTGAGCCACTCTAAAGAGAGAATTTTGAGAAATATGAATTATTTTGTTACTTTTTCGATTGATATTGGATAAAGTGAGACAAATATTGAGTCATATATACAATGGAAAACTAGTTATTGCATTCATTGCAATAGCAGGGCATTTTACCTGGATAATAATTAAAAACAAAATGGTTATTAGTTAATGAATTGAAATAAAATATTCGATATCAATATGTTAGAAACTACTTAAATTTATACAATCAGCCATTTACACACAAAAGAATAATTGAGAAATAGAACTATTGTGTTATTTAATCCAAATGATATTGAATAAAGTGAGACAAATGTTTATTGAATCATTTATAAAATGCAAACCTAGTTAGTGCATTCATTGTAATCACAGGACGATTCACTTTGATAATAATTTACCTGGATAGCAATTAAAATCAAAATGTTTATTAGTTAATGAATTGAAATAAATAATAGAATTTAATATCAATATCTTAAAAACTGCTTATATTTAATTATAATCAGCCATTTACACACAAAAAAATTTTGAGAAATAGAATTATTGTGTTATTTAATCCAAATGATATTGAATAAAGTGAGACAAATGTTTATTGAATCATTTATAAAATGCAAACCTAGTTAGTGCATTCATTGTAATCACAGGACGATTCACTTTGATAATAATTTAAATAGAAATAGTCATTATTTAATGAAATGAAATAAAAATATTCGTATAAATAATCCTAAAAATGACATTTTTTATTATATCCAGCCAATTAAAAAAGATTTTTTGGAAGATAGAAATTCTTATTATTTATTCCGAGTGACCTTGGATAAAATTAGAGAGAGAAATATTCATACTTTGATGAATTAAATAAATTATTCGTATAAAAGATCTTAATAACTAAATTTATTTATTATATTCAATCAGTTAAAAACATTTTTATTATTTATTCCGAGTGGCATTGGATAAAGTAAGAGAAATATTAATTGAGTCATTTACACGTGCAAAATAAACCGAGTTATTGATTGATTGTAATCACATATATCACACAATCATGTTTTTCCTGAGATATAATTCAAAGAGAAATATAAATTTATTTAATATATTCTATCAGTTAAAAAAAAAGATAATTTCGTTACAGAGAATAACTTTATCATTTATTCCGATTGAAATAGGATAAAGTAAAATGAATATTTGAATCATGCATACAATTGCAAACTAAGTTACTACAATTCAATGCAGCAGCAGGGAGTGTATCCTGGAAAATAATTTAAACAGAAATTCTCATTTAATAAATTGAAATAAAATTATTCTTATAAATATCTTAGTAACTACTTTAATTTTTATCATATTCAGCCACTCTAAAGAGAGAATTTTGAGAAATACAAATTATTTTATTATTCATTCCGGTTAATATTGGAAAAAGTGAAAGAAATATTGAGTCATTTATGCAATGGAAAACGAGTTATTGTATTCATTCCAATAGCAGGTCATTTTACCTGGATAATAATTAAAAACAAAATACTTATTAGTTAAGGAATTGAAATAAAGTATTTGATATCAATATGTTAGAAACAACTTAAATTTACTACAATCAGCCATTTACGCACAAAAAAAAATTGAGAAATAGAATTATTGTGTTATTTATTTCAAATAATATTGAATAAAGTGAGACAAATGTTCAATGAGTCATTTATAAATGCAAACCGAGTTAGTGCATTCATTGTAATCACAGGACGATTCACTTTGATAATAATTTAAAATGAAATAGTCATTATTTAATGAGTTGAAATAAAAATATTCTTATAAATAATCCTAGAAACTACATTTTTTGTTATATCCAGCCACTTAAAAATTTTTTTGGAAGATAGAAATTTTTATTATTTATTCCGAGTGATATTGGATAAAATGAGAGAAATATTTATTGAGTCATTTACACGTAAAAGATAAACCGAATTACTGATTGATTGCAATCAAAGGGCTTTTATCTAAGATATAATTTAAAAAGAAAATATTCATATTTTAATGAAATGAAAAAAAATTATACGTAAAAATATTTTTGAAATTAAATTTATTTATTATATTAAGTCAGTATAAAAAAAGAATAATTTCGGAGCAGAGAATAACTATCATTTATTCCGATTGAAATAGGATAAAGTAAAATAAATATTTGAGTCATGTATACAATGCAAACTAAGTTACTACATTCAATGCAATAGCAAGGAATTTATCCCGGAAAATAATTTAAACAGAAATGCTCATTTAATAAATTGAAATAGAATTATTCGTATAAAAAGCTTAGTAACTATTTTAACTTTTATCATATTTAGCCACTCTAAAGAGAGAATTTTGAGAAATAAGCATTATTTTATAACTAATTCCGATTAATATTGGATAAAGTGAGACAAATGTTGAGTCATATATACAATGGAAAACGAGTTAATGCATTCATTGCAATAGCAGGACATTTTAATTGGATAGTAAATAAAAACAAAATATTTATTAGTTAATGAATTGAAATAAAGTATTTGATATCAATATCTTAGAAACTATTTATTATAATCAGCCATTTACACAAAAAATTGAGAAATAGAATTAGTGATATGTATTCCAAATGATGTTGAATAAAGTGAGACAAATGTTCAATGAGTCATTTATAAATGGAAACCGAGTTAGTGCATTCATTGTAATCACAGGACGATTCACTTTGACAATAGTTTAAATAGAATTAGTCATTATTTAATGAATTGAAATAAAAATATTCGTATAAATATCCTAGAAACTACATTTTTTATTACATCCATTCACTTAAAAAGATTTTTTGGAAGATAGAAATTTTTATTATTTATTCCGAGTGATATTGGATAAAATAAGAGAAATATTTATTGAGTCCTTTACACGTAAAAGATAAACCAAGTTACTGATTGATTGCAATCAAAGGGTTTTTTTCTAAGATATAATTTAAAAAGAAAATATTCATATTTTAATGAAATGAAAAAAAATTATACGTAAAAATATTTTTGAAATTAAATTTATTTCTTATATTAAGTCAGTATAAAAAAAGAATAATTTCGTAACAGAGAATAACTTTATCATTTATTCCGATTGAAATAGGATAAAGCAAAATAAATATTTGATTCATGTATACAATGCAATTTAAGTTACTACATTCAATGCAATAGCAGGGAGTTTATCGTGTGGAAAATAATTTAAACAGAAATTCTCATTTAATAAATTGAAATAAAATTATTCGTATAAATATCTTGGTAACTACTTTAATTTTTATCATATTCAGCCACTGTAAAGAGAGAATTTTGAGAAATACGAATTATTTTATTATTTTTTTGATTGATATTGGATAAAGTGACAGAAATATTGAGTTATGTATATAATGGAAAACGAGTTATTGCATTCATTGCAATAACAGGTCAATTTACCTGGATAATAATTAAAATCTAAATGTTTATTAGTTAATGAATTGAAATATAATATTTGATAACAATATCTAAGAAACTACTTAAATTTAATTATAATCAACCATTTATACACAAAAAAAATAATGAGAAATAGAATTATTTTGTTATTTATTCCAAATGATATTGAATAGAATGAGGCAAATGATTATTGAATCATATATAAACTGGTAATCGAGTTAGTTCATTCATTGTAAACACAAGGCGTTTCACTTGGATAATAATTTAAATAGAAATAGTCATTTTTATTATAATATCATATTATATAATAGTCACTTTTATTTAATGAATTGAAATAAAAATATTCGTATAAGTAATTCTAGAAACTACATTCTTTATTATATCCAGCCACTTAAAAATGATTTTTCTGAAAATAGAGATTTTTATTATTTATTCCGAGTCATATTGGATAAAATGTGAGAAATATTTATTGAGTTATTTACATGTAAAGGATAAACTGAGTTACTGATTGATTGCAATCGTAGGGCGTGTATCATCAGATATAATTTAAAAAAAATATTCATATTTTAAAGAATTGAAAAAAAATATTCAATCATTATTTGTTATATTTAATCAGATAAAAAAAATAATTTCGGAACAGAGAATAATTCTATCATTTATTCCGATTGATATAGGATAAAGAGAAATAAATATTTCGGTCATATATACAATGTAAACTAAATTACTGCCTTCAATTCAATAGCATGGAGTTTATCCTGCATAATAATTTAAATAGAAATACTCACATTTAAATAAATTTAAATAAATGATTCTTTTAAATATCTTAGTAACTACATTAATTTATTATTATCAACAACTTTAAGAAGAAAACTTTTTGAGACAAAGTTATTTTATTTTTTTTTCTTCTGATATTATATAAAGTGAAGTGAAACAAATATTTAATACTCATTTATATCATGCAAACCGAGTTTGAGTTTTTGAAGTCTTAAGGTGTGTCTCCTGTATAATAGTTTGTAAAGAAATGCTTATATTTTGATGATGTGAAATAAAATTATTAGAAAATGATAATATTTAGCCAACTGATAATATTATCATTTTCGTAAATTGAATTATTTCATTATTTATTCCTATTGATATAGGGTAAAGAGAAGTGAGACAAATAATTAATCAGATATATATACAAAGCAAACTGAATTATATTATTCATTGAAAATTAGAATTTAGGGAAATAAGAATAACTTTTTTATTTATTCCGATGGGTATTATATAAAGTGAAGTGAGACAAATTATTAATTAGATATATATATACAAAGCAAACTGAGTTATATTATTCATTGAAAATTAGAATTTAGGGAAATAAGAATAACTTTTTTATTTATTCCGATGGATATTGGATAAAGTGAAGTGAGACAAATTATTAATCAGATATATATACAAAGCAAACTGAATTATATTATTCATTGAAAATTAGAATTTAGGGAAATAAGAATAACTTTTTTATTTATTCCGATGGGTATTATATAAAGTGAAGTGAGACAAATAATTAATCAGATATATATACAAAGCAAACTGAATTATATTATTCATTGAAAATTAGAATTTAGGGAAATAAGAATAACTTTTTTATTTATTCCGATGGGTATTATATAAAGTGAAGTGAGACAAATTATTAATCATTCATTTATACAATGCAAACCGAGTTATTGCATTCATGAAAATTTCAGATCGTTTCCCCTGGATAATAATTTAAAATAAAATGCTTATATTTTTATGACCTGAAAAAAAAATTATTCGTAAAACTATCCTAGAGAGTAATAATATTTAGTCACATAAAAATTAGAATTTTGGGAAATAATAATTTTATTATTTATACCGATTCATACTGGATAAAGTGAAGTGCTACATATAATTAATCAGTCATTTATGCAAAGCAAACCGAGTTATTTTATTAATTGAAATGGCAGTGCAATTCCACTCGATAATAATTTAAAAAGAAATACTTCTGTTTTGATGATCTGAAATGAGATAATTTTTAAAATTATTCTAGAATGTAGATAATATTCAGCCACTTAAAAATTAGAATTTTGGGAAATATTAATATTTTTATTTATTCCGATTGATACTGGATAAAGTGAAGTGAGACAAATAATTAATTAGTCATTTATACATTGCAAGCCGAGTTATATTATTCATTGAAATGGCAGTGCAATTCCCTCTCGACAATTATTTAAATTGATATGCTTATATTTTGATGATCTGAAATGAAATAATTCTAAAAATTATAATAGAATCTAGATAATATTCAGCCAATTAAAAATTAGAATTTTGGGAAAAAAGAATATTTTTTTATTTATTCCGATTGTTATTGGATAAAGCAAAGTGAGACAAATAATTAATCAGTCATTTATACAAAGCAAACCGAGTTATTTCATTCATGAAAATCGCAGGACATTTCCCCTGGATAATAATTTAAAATTAAATGCTTATATTTTGATGATTTGAAATAAAATTATCCTGGAAACTACATGATAATCAGCTACTTAAAAAATTGGGAATTTTAATTATTTTATTATTTAATCCGTTTTATATTGGATAAAATCAGATAAGTATTTATTACATTATTTATACAATTCGAGCCGAGATATATAATTTCTAGGATTTTCAGAGTTTCGTTTTTTAGCTCTAAAATGTTAAATTCGACCTGAAAAAAATTATTCGTAAAACTATCTTAGAGAGTAATAATATTTAGTCACATAAAAATTATAATTTTGGGAATTTGAATAATTTTTTTATTTATACCGATTCATACTGGATAAAGTGAAGTGAGACGAATAATTAATCAGTCATTTTTGCAAAGCAAACCGAGTTGTTTTATTGATTGAAATGGCAGTTCAGTTGGACTCGATAATAATTTAAAAAGAAATACTTCTGTTTTGATGATCTGAAATGAGATAATTTTTAAAATTATTCTAGAATGTAGATAATATTCAGCCACTTAAAAATTAGAATGTTGGGAAATTTATTTATTCCGATTGCATTTGATAAAGGGAAGTAAGACAAATAATATCATTTAATAATAAGACAAATAATGTCATTTATACAATGCAAACCGAGTTTTTCATTTATCGAAATTCGTCATTTTTATCGTCATTTCTCCAGGATAATAATTTAAAATGCAATGCTTATATTTCGATGATCTGAAATTAAATTATTCATAAAATCATCCTAGAAAGTAATAATATTTATCTACATAAAAATTAGAATTTTTGGGAAATCGAATAATTTTATTATTTATCCCGATTGATACTGGATAAAGTGAAGTGAAACAAATAATTAATCAGTTATTTACTCAAACCGAGTAATTTCATTCAATGAAATCGCAGGGAATTTCTCCTGGATAATACTTTAAAATGAAATGTTTATATTTCGATGATATTAAATCAAATTTATCGTAAAATTATCGTGGAAACTACCTAATATTTAACCACTTAAAATTTTGGGAACTTAAATTATTTTATTATTTATTACGTTTTATGTTGATAAAGTCAAATAAGTATTTATTGAGTCATTTATACAATTCGAACCAAGTTATATAATTTCTAGGATTTTCGGAGTTTCCTTTTTTAACTCTAAAATATTAGATTCTAAAGATTTATATTCGATAAATATAAATTTAAGAAATTGAACAATTAATTATAGAGTTTAAAGTACTTTTCAGGTAGCACAAATATATCAGACAATGTCGAATAAACATTGGCAAATATTTGGATCGTCGCTGAATGTTGGACATGAAAATTTGGACATCTGTCTGTATCGACAGACATAATTTTGGTTATTTTCTTTATAATTATTAGATTAAATTAAATAAATATCAACAATAAACATTAATTAACAAATCAGTCTATTTTTGTTTTTTATTAGACACTGAAAACTATAATTTTGATATTACCTTTATAATTATTAGATTAAATTAAATAAATATTACCAATAAACATTAAATAACCAATCTATTTTTGTTTTTTAGATATAATCTATTAGATACTGAAAACTATAATTTTGGTATTACCTTTATAATTATCAGATTATATTAAATATGTATTACCAATAAACATTAATTAATGAATCTATTTTTGTTTTTTAGGTATAATCTATTAGAAACTGAAAACTATAATTTTGGTATTATCTTTATAATTATGAGATTAAATTAAATAAATGCCAATCAATAAACATTAATTAACCAATCAATCTATTTTTGTTTTTGATGTATAATCTATTAGTTATTAAGAGCTATAATTTTGGTATTACCTTTATAATTATCAGGTTATATTAAATATATGTTACCAATAAACATTAGAAAGATAATTCAAAGTTTTCTTAGCTACGTCGAAATTATCGTTAAGTTCTTCTCTTTTTTTGCCACCGTAATTAATGGAAGTAGGGGAATGAAACGATCATTTCCACTACATCCTGGAGATAGATAGAATTTGTGTTAATACCGGTGATAAAATTTTCATTTCAACAAAAAAATAATTGAGATTAAATTTAAAATTATCACCTATCTACCTAATCTATTAGTTAAGCCAAATACAAAATAAAATTATTTGAGTATTATTTAAGCTCAGTGATAAAGCGTATGAAAATAATGCAGACGATATTTAAATAATTTAAAATAAGAAATGATTAAATGAGATGGTTAAAGGGATGACGTCATAATGCTAGGAAGAAAATGTTATTTTTACCTATTTATTATTGCTATAAACTTAATCACCTGCTCTTTACCTCGGAAGTTAGAGCTTGATAAAATGGCATTAAAAAAGGCTCGAAAAGGAGGGAAGGGGTGGATTTCGAACGTTTCAAAGACGACAGTATTTTTCGCTGTGATATGAAGCCTATTTATACCAATTTATTTTAGATCGATAGTTTAGGAGAAGATTAACTTTACTAGCTTTGAATTTGGCTAACCCTACTTCATCAAGAATCCAATATGGATGGCTCTATCTATTAGAGGTACAACTGCTTCATAAATTTGAGGACAGATGGACAGCTAACTAAGGCTAGCTGTTATAATATAGGGGATTACATGTGAAGTGGGGTATATGTGTGAGCTTACTCTGATAGCACCTATGTTTAAATCGGTAAAACATAAATTTTTACTTAAGAGATTATAAATGCAGATCAAGGAATTATATTTTCGAAAATATTTATTACTCATTTGTGTAATCTCCAAAATGTAATACATTAAATCATGCAACAGAAATTATGTTTAATTTATTTTTCAAAAAGGTATTTCTCGATAGTATATCATATCAGAATATTATTTTCTCTTTAAACATTTATTAAACTCAATTCTGACAAAAAGTGGTAATTAAAGCCCACATGCTTAATCTATATCTGCTTCAGAAGTCATTCAATGTGAAACAGAAAGCATGGAAAGCCATTACGTTCCTCATAAATATCTACTGCACTCCTTCATGCAATCACAAGAATAGATTTAACTACAAAAATACATTTAACTAAGCGCTTCGTTTAAGAATAAATCATGTTAGCGGACAGCTAAAGAAAATATTATACTCTCTGAAACTATTTCTTTCAGGCAATTATGGCATAACAACATATTATCCAATCTCATTTTTTTTTACTAACCGAATAATCAACGAATCATTTTTGTTGATTATCCATTGACAAATAACTTAAATATAATTTATTTTGGAATGCAAAAAATAAGCCAATTATCAAATATATAGAGGCACTTTATCTCTAAGCAACTTCAAATGGAAGATTTTTTCTTACTCTTCGAATTGTGATATCTTTTTTAATTATTATTGTTTATATATGGTATTTTCGGCATTTTTTCTCTCTCTTTATTTAACTAGTTTTTCTTAATTTATTTTGTTTCTAAAAAATACTAAATTTTTTTAAAAGTTTAAAAATGAGATAATGTTTTAAAAACGCACCTTTTTTTCATTCTTTTTTAACTAGTTTTTCTCTATTTATTTCTAAAATATACTTTAAAAAAAAATAAAAGCGAGATCTTGTTTTAAAAACTCAGCATTTTTTTCTCTTTTTATATTTAACTAGTTTTTCTTAATTTTCTTTGTTTCTAAAAAATACTTACTTTTTCAAAAAAGTGAAAAGTGAGATCTTGTTTTAAAAATTCAGCATTTTTTCACTATTCTTGCTTAACTAGTTTTTCTCAATTTATTCGTTTAAACAAAATACAATTTTTTTTAATTTAAAAGGGAGATCTTGTTTTAAAAATTCAGCATTTTTTTTCTTATTGAGCTCGCTTTTCTCGATTTATTCGTTTCTAAAAAATGCTATTTTTTTAATTTAAAAGTGAGATCATGTTTTAAAAATTCAGCATTTCTTCTCTATTCTTACTTAACTAGTTTTTCTCAATTTATTTGTTTCTAAAAAAATAACATTTTAAAAATTTAAAAATGAGATCTTCTTTTAAAAATTTAGCATTTTTTCACTATTGATGCTTCACTAGTTTTTCTGAATTTATTTTTTCTAAAAAATACTAACTTTTTTTAAAACTTTTAAAAGTGAGATCTTGTTTTAAAAACTCAGCAGTTTTTCTTTGTTCTTATTTAATTTGTTTTTCTCAGTTTATTTGTTATCAAAACATACTTTTTTTAATTTAAAAGTGAGATCTTGTTTAAAAAATTTAACATTTTTTCCTCTTTTTTTATTTAATTAGTTTTTCGCAGTGTACTTTGTTTCTAAAAACTGCTAACTTTTAAAAAAAGTGACAAGCATGATCTTGTTTTAAAAACAGGATTTTTCCTCTATTCTTATTTAACTAGTTTTTCTCAATTTACTTTGTTTCTGAAAAAACACTATTTTTTTAAATTTAAAAGTGAGATATTGTTTTTACAAGTTCAACATTTTTTTCTCTATTCTTATTTAACTAGTTTTCTGAATCTATTTGTTTCTAACACTACTAACTTTCTTAAATAGTGAAAAGTGAGATCTTGTTTCAAAATTGTTTTAATTTTTCTTACACACTAGTGAGATCTTGTTTAAAAAAATTCAGCATATTTTCTCTATTCTTATTTAATTAGTTTTTCTCATATTTTTTCTAAAACTAACTTTTTTAAGTGAAATGATCTTTTTAACAGGATTTTTTCTATTCTTATTTAACTAGTTTTTCTCAATTTACTTTTTTCTAAAAACACTATTTTAATTTAAAAGTGAGATATTGTTTTACAAGTTCAAATTTTTTTTCTCTATTCTTATTTAACTAGTTTTTTCTGAATCATTGTTTCTAAAAATAAAACTAAATAGTGAAAAGTGAGATATTGTTTCAAAATTGTTTTAATTTTTCTTACACACTGTATGCAAACTTACAAAAACACAAATAAGTTTTACTAATATTTTTTTAGTATTTTATAAATAATAATTATTAGATTTAATTCTCCGCGTTTTAATTTTTTTAAAAGTATGGGAAATTTTACCACGGTATTGAACTTTCAAAAAAGTTAAAATGATGTGTAATAATTCCATTTCATTGCCAAATAAAATAAACAGCAACAAAAAAGTTTAGATTACATATCTATGTAATTACTGAAAAATTTGAATTTTTTATTATCTTTTAAAAAAAAAATTTTAAAAAAGTAAAAAAATTTATCTAAATTATTTTTAAAAAATAGTTTAGCGATTAACTATGACAAAAGTGAAAAATTCACTTTTTTATGTTTTAGGAAAATAATTTTACCTTTTATCATGGCAATGTAAAAATAAAAAAAAATTTTAATAGAAAAATAAAAGGTAAATGAAAACAATGTAAAGCTTAGTACTTGCGATTTTTTTTTTTTTTTTTTTGCTTTGGAGTGCTACGGTCTACTTTTTGCAACACCAGGGATAATGAGACAGGGAACTACTGCTTAAAGCGGATTCCGAACGCCTACGAACATCCATGCCATAGTGGGATTCGAGCCCACGAACTCCGGATCCGAAGGCCAGCACCCTAACCATTCAGCCATCGTACGGCTTAGTACTCGCGAAAACATACATATTTTATTTTACACTTACCTGGTATTTTATACATGTTTTTAGTCAGTAAAAACTTAAGGATTGTTCTATTCAAAGTTTGAACTTCCATTATAAAAGTTTTATTTTTCATTGAACTCAAAATAAAAAGTTTTGTTTAGAAATGAACTTGTTGTAAGTTCTAGTGTTGCTCTCATTTTAGAAAAATTATTTAGTAATGTCATTACAACTAGTATACTTTTTAACTTACAAAAAATATTCACAAAAGGGAAATGAAATTTACCTACAAGCAGGATAACTTTTGAATATTTTGATAACTTTTGATACAAAAATTAGTTTCTAGTTTAAAATTTCAAGAGTTATTTTTTGGAGAGGTAGATTTACATTTTTTTCACTTGGTGTAAATTTTAGTTTTTATAAGTATCGCTTTAAATATTGAAGCTAAATAATTTTTATAAGTTTAGACACTTATTAATTATCTAAGAAAAAATGTACTATAAAGAGAGTTAGCTACTCTCTTTATAGCAAATTTTTAGCATTGCTCTTATTTTAGAACTATTATTTAGTAATATCATTGTAAGTATTATAGTTTTAAAATAGCAAAAAATATTCACGAAAGGTAAAAGAAATTTACCTACAAGCAGGATAACATTTGAAATAGATATATTAGACACTAAATTTTTACATAAAATTGAAGGCTTCTGATGTTTTTAAAATTTAAAAACATTTAAAAACTGTTAGGAAATTGAAAATAAAAAAATATTCATCATATAATAAAAAAAATATTCCACTCGTATTAATATAATTCAGTTTCATTCAACAAGAAGGTAATTACCTTCTTAATATAAAAATTAGTTCCTAGTTTACAAATTTCAAGAGTTATTTTGGGGAGAGGTAGATTTATTTTTTTTTCACTTGGTGTAAATTTTAGTTTTTATAAGTATCGCTTTAAATATTGAAGCTAAATAATTTTTATAAGTTTAGACACCTATTAATTATCTAAGAAAAAATTTACTATATAGAGAGTTAGCTACTCTCTTTATAGCAAATTTTTAACATTGCTCTTATTTTAGAAAAAATATTTAGTAATATCATTGTAAGTATTATAGTTTTAAAATAGCAAAAAATATTCACGAAAGGTAAAAGAAATTTACCTACAAGCAGGATAACATTTGAAATAGATATATTAGACACTAAATTTTTACATAAAATTGAAGATAAATATCTTTTTCAAACTATAAACATAAAAGGCTTCTGATGTTTTTAAAATTTAAAAACATTTAAAAACTGTTAGGAAATTGAAAATAAAAAAATATTCATCATATAATAAAAAAATATTCCACTCGTATTAATATAATTCAGGTTCATTCAACAAGAAGGTAATTAGCTTCTTGATATAAAAATTAGTTTCTAGTTTACAAATTTCAGGAGTTATTTTGGGGAGAGGTAGATTTATATTTTTTCACTTGGTGTAAATTTTAGTTTTTATAAGTATCGCTTTAAATATTGAAGCTAAATAATTTTTATAAGTTTAGACACTTATTAATTATCTAAGAAAAAATTTACTATAAAGAGAGTTAGCTACTCTCTTTATAGCAAATTTTTAGCATTGCTCTTATTTTCGAAAAAATATTTAGTAATATCATTGTAAGTATTATAGTTTTAAAATAGCAAAAAATATTCACGAAAGGTAAAAAAAATTACCTAGAAGTAGGATAACATTTGAAATAGATATATTAGACACTAAATTTTTACATAAAATTGAAGATAAATATACCTACATAAAATTACATTACATAAAATTGAAGATAAATATCTTTTTCAAACTATAAACATAAAAGGCTTCTAATGTTTTTGAAATTTAAAAATATTTAAAAACTGTTAGGAAATTGAAAATAAAAAAATATTCATCATTTAATAAAAAAATATTCCACTCGTATTAAAATAATTCAGGTTCATTCAACAAGAAGGTAATTAGCTTCTTGATATAAAATTAGTTCCTAGTTTACAAATATCAAGAGTTATTTTGGGGAGAGGTAGATTTATATTTTTTTCTCTTGGTGTACATTTTTAGTTTTTATAAATATCGCTTTAAATATTGAAGATAAATAATTGTTACAAGTTTAGTCACTTATTAATTATCTAAGAAAAAATTTACTATAAAGAGAATTGACCACTCTCTTTATTTTAGCTTCACCATTTATAAGATAAATATCTTTTTTCAATCTGTAAACCCAAAACTTTAAAGTCTTCTGGCGTTTTTAAAATTTAAAAACATTTAAAAACCGTTAATAAATTGAAAATTTAAAAATATTCATCATATGAGCCGTTTTCTTTGAAAGTGATGTAAGTGTGTTTTATTTTTTATGGAGATATTTAAGATATTGCACTTGAATAATTTGAAAAATATGGGTACATTAGTTTTATATTTTTATATAAAACTAGAATTTTTATATAAAGTTCATAGTAAAATGTATTCATTCTTATCATTAACTAATTTTTCTTTTGACAAAATGGACTTGCACCACTTTCAAATAAAATGGTTCATATAAGAAGTTAAAATATTAGATCCGTATTAATTTAATTTAGGTTCGTTCAAAAAGAAAATAATTAGTTTATATTTGATATGAAAATTAGTTTAATTTACAAATTTCAAGAGCTATTTTGAGGATAGGTGGATATTTATTTTTTTTTCTCTTGGTGTACATTTTTAGTTTTTATAAATATCACTTTAAATATTGAAGCTAAATAATTGTTACAAGTTTAGACACTTATTAATTATCTAAGAAAAAATTTACTATAAAGAAAATTGACCACTCTCTTTATAGTAACATTCATAAGTTCTAGTATTGCTTTAATTTTAGAAAAATTATTTAGTAATATCTTTGTAAAAATTATATTATTAAACCAGCAAAAAATATTCACGATAGGTAAAAGAAACTTACCTACAAGCAGGATAACGTTTGAAATATGTGTATTAGAAACTAAATTTTTACATAAAATTGAAGAAAAATATCTTTTTTCAATCTGTAAACCCAAAGCTTTAAATGTTTCTGAGATTTTTAAAATTTAAAAACATTTAAAAATTGTTAAGATATTGAAAATTAAAAAAATATTCATCATATAATAAAAAAAATATTCCATTCGTATTAATATAATTCAGTTTCATTCAATAAGAAGATAATTACCTTCTTGATATAAAAATTAGTTCCTAGTTTACAAATTTCAAGAGTTATTTTGGGGAGAGGTAGATTTATATTTTTTGCACTTGGTGTACATTTTTAGTTTTTATAAATATCACTTTAAATATTGAAGCTAAATAATTGTTACAAGTTTAGACACTTATTAATTATCTAAGAAAAAATTTACTAGTAAGAGAATTGACCACTCTCTTTATAGTAACTTTTTATGAGTTTTAGTATTGCTCTGATTTTAGAAAAATTATTTAGTAATATCTTTGTAAAAATTATATTTTTAAACCAGCAAAAAATATTCACGATAGGTAAAAGAAACTTACCTACAAGCAGGATAACGTTTGAAATATGTGTATTAGAAACTAAATTTTTACATAAAATTGAAGATAAATAGCTTTTTCAATTTATAAACCCAAAATTTTAAAGGCTTCTGACGTTTTCAAAAATTAAAAACATTTAAAAATTGTTAAGAAATTGAAAATTAAAAAATATTCATCATATAGTAAAAAAAATATTCCACTCGTATTAGTATAATTCAGCTTCATTCAACAAGAAGATAATTAGCTTCTATTTGATATAAAAATTACTTCCAAGTTTACAAATTTCAAGAGTTACTTTGGTGAGAGGTAGATGTATATTTTTTTCTCTTGGTGTACATTTTTAGTTTTTATAAATATCGCTTTAAATATTGAAGCTAAATAATTTTTATAAGTTTAGACACTTATTAATTATTTAAGAAAAAATTTACTATAAAGAGAGTTGGCCATTCCCTTTATAGTAAATTTTTACAAGTTCTAGCATTGCTTTGATTTTAGAAAAATTATTTAGTAATATCGTTGTAAGTATTATATTTCTAAACCAGAAAAAATATTCACGAAAGGTAAAAGAAATTTATCTACAAGCAGGATACTTTTTGAAATATTTATATTAGAAAATAAATTTTTATATAAAATTGAAGATAAATATCTTTTTCAGTCTGTAAACCCAAAATTTTAAAGTCTTCTGGTGTTTTTAAAATTTAAAAATATTAAAAAATATTCATCATATGAGCTGTTTTCTTTGAAAGTGATGCAAGTGTATTTTATTTTATTGTGGCGATATTTAAGATATTGCACTTGAATAATTTGAAAAATATGGGTACATTAGTTTTATATTTTTATATAAAACTAGTATTTTTATATAAAGTTCATAGTAAATTGTATTCATTCTTATCATTAACTAATTTTTTTGTCAAAATGGACTTACACATCTTTCAAAGAAAACGGCTCATATAATAAAAGCAAATATTTCACTCGTATTAATATAATTCAGGTTCATTCAACAAGAAGATAATTATCTTCTATTTTATATAAAAAATAGTTCCTAGTTTACAAATTTCAAGAGTTATTTTGTGAAGAGGTAGATTCATATTTTTTTTTTTTACTTGTGTACATTTTTAGTTTTTATACATATTGCTATAAATATTGAAGCGAAGTAATTTTTATAAGTTTAGACACTTATTAATTATTTAAGAAAAAATTTACTATAAAGAGGGCTACTCTCTTTATAGTAAATTTTTACAAGTTCAAGCATTGCTCTGATTTTAGAAAAATTATTTAGTAATGTCACAATAAGTACTATATTTTTAACTAGCAAAAATATTCACGAAAGGTAAAAGAAATTTACCTACAAGCAGAATAATTTTTGAAATATGTATATTAGAAACTAAATTTTTATATAAAATTGAAGATAAATACCTTTTTTCAATCAATAAACCCAAAACTTTAAAGGGGGTCTGGCATTTTAAAATTTAAAAACATTTAAAAACTGTTAAGAAATTGAAAATTAAAAAATATTCATCATATAAAAAGAATATTCTACTCCTATCAATTTAATTCAGGTTCATTCAACAAGAAGGTAATTATCTTCTTTTTGATATAAAAATTAGTTCCTAGTTTACAAATTTCAACAATTATTTTACGGAGAGGTAGTTTTATATTTTTTTTCACTTGGTGTACATATTTAGTTTTTATAAATATCGTTTTAAAAAGTGGAGTTAAATAATTTTTATAAATTTAGACACTTATTAATTATATAAAAAAAAAATTTAGTATAAAGAGAGTTGCTCACTCTCTTTATAGTAAATTGTTACAAGTTCTACTATTGCTCTGATTTTAGAAAAATTATTTAGTAATATCACTGTAAGTAGTATATTTTTAAACGAGAAATAATTATTCACGAGGAGTAAAAGAAATTTACCTACAAGCAGGATAATTTTTGAAATATGTATATTAGAAACTAATTTTTTATATAAAATTGAAGATAAATATCTTTTTCAGTCTATAAATTCAAAACTTTAAAGACTTTTGAAGCTTTAAAATTTAAAAACATTTAAAAACATTTAAGAGATTAAAAATTAAAAAACATTTATCATATGGGCCGTTTGTTTTGAAAGTGGTGTAAGTGTATTTTATTTTATATGGAGATATTTAAGGTTTTTTACTTGAATAGTTTGAAAAATATGGATATATTTTGTTACACTAGCTTTTTATTTTTATATAAAACTAGTAATTTTATATAAAACATATTTTTATATAAAGCTCATAGTAAAATGTATTCATTCTAATATTTAACTAATTTTTTTGTCAAAATGAACTTACACCGGTTTCAAAGAAAACGGCTCATATAATAAAATAAAATATTCCACTCGTATTAATTTAATTTAAGTTCGTTTGTTCAACGAGAAGTCTTCTATTTGATATGAAAATTAGTTTCTAATTTACAAATTTCAAGAGCTATTTGCCGAACGATGGCCGATTAGTTAGGGTGCTGGCCTTCGGTATCGGAGTTCGTGGGTTCGAATCCCAGAGTGCCATGGATGTTCGTAGCCTTTCGGAATCGGCTTTAAGCTGTAGGTTCCGGTCTCATTAGCCCTCGTGTTGCAAAATGTAGACCGTAGCACTCCAAATCAAGAGCTATTTTGTGGATAGATGGATTTATATTTTTTTCACTTGGTGTATATACCCTCATGGTGCAAAAAAGTTGACAGTTGCATTCCAAACTAAACCACATATGATATACAAGCGTATAAAGCACTATCATATGTAAAGACAAGTACAGGGTTCAGTGACGTACCCGGAAATTTATTTTTTGGGGGGGTGCATATTGTCATAGCCAGCAATGGCACCTATATGAGAAGTGCAGAAAGGGCTTGAGTGCCCCCCCCCTTTTGTAAAGTCAGTTCTTTAAACTAAATTTAACGCTTAAATATACAAATACAATACATGCATATAAACATTTTTATCTCAGACTCCTCCTCTCCTAAATTCTCTCATATAGGAGACTATAATTATCATGAAAAAATACTTCTTTAGTTTAGTATTATCATTATGTAAAAACTGAAGAATACATTATATCAATCTAATTTCTCCGTTGTAAAACTATTCATGAACTGACATAATTCATACCAAGTTATAAAAATTAGAAAAATATGGACATTTAAGAAAAATAATAGAGACAGTATGAAAACAAGATTCTTTACTTAACAGAATTTTAGAATCCTGTATCATTGAAAATTGATAAATACCCTTTAATGATTGACAAGAGCAGTTGCAATTTAAATAAATGTTTAAAAATATTCGATTACAATGCAATGAAAATTTCTATTCATATTTTGTTTTATAAATTTATATTTATTCTCCTCTTTTGTTTTTGTAAAATATTTAAAACTTCATCTTCAGTCACAGGAATATTTATATAGATCTGAAGCGAGTCAATTTAAATGCATTTCTGATGGACTGTTTCTCAAATAATTTTTTACATATTTCATACTCGAAAACGATCTCTCAGCTGTGCATGTTGTAATTGGCAAAGAGACTAAAATGTTTAAAAGTTTACGGATATTCGGGAAAGTTTCTAAATTGCACTCTTGTAAAGTTTCTATTGAAGTTAACATCCCAAGATCTTTTTCACACCGAAATATTTCAAGATAATGTTTTTATTGTTGTATTATGGTATTTCAAAACTGAAAAAAAAAAGACAAAATTTAAAATTTATCTCCCCCCCCCTTCTTTTTTCAGTTTCGAGAAAAAAATCTTGGGGGTCTCTGCTATCAAATTTCGACACTATCGCTACAATGGAAGCATTAAAGCAAATTTAGAATTCAATTTAGAAATAAAATATATAAATAACATAATCTTTGTTTATTTTTCCATTTTACTTAAGATTTAAAAATCGTTTCCGAGAAAAATAAGCTGTAGCACATGGTTTTGCTTTGCATATATGTTTGAATGTACAACGTGTTACAAAATATAAAAATCACTCAAAACTTCGATACTTTTGGAAAATTTGAAGCACTAAAAGAAATTTAGATTTTCCGTTAGAAATAAAATATATAAATAACATATTCTTTGTTTGTTTATCTCCATTTTACTTAAGGTTTAAAAATCGTTTCAGATTAAAATAAGCTGTAGCACACGGCTTTGCTTTGCATATATGTTTGAATGTACAACGTGTTACAAAATATAAAAATCACTCAAAATTTCGACACTTTTGGAAAAGTTGAATCATTAAAAGACATTTAGATTTTCCGTTAGAAATAAAATATATAAATAACATATTCTTTGTTTCTTTCTCTCCATTTTACTTAAGGTTTAAAAATTATTTCAGAGAAAATAAGCTGTAGCACATGATTTTGCCTTGCATATATGTTTGAATGTACAACGTGTTACAAAATATAAAAATCACTCAAAATTTCGACACTTTTCGAAAAGTTGAAGCATTAAAGCAAATTTAGAATTCAATTTAGAAATAAAATATATAAATAACATAATCTTTGTTCCTTTATCCCCATTTTACTTAAGATTTAAATATTGTTTTAGAGAAAAATAAGTTGAAGCACACGAATTTTGGGGAAAATAAGGAAGACAAAATTTAAAAATTTCTGTCCTTTCTCTTTTCAGTTTCGAGAAAAATTTTTGAGGAGTGCATATTTCTTTTGCACTCACCCCCAGCCTGCGTACCCCTCTGAAAGTGTAAATAATCACTTTGATTACTTTTTTAAAATTAAAAGGGTTTTTTTATACAGGTTAGCTTATATAATACAGTGGACTCCGCTTAATGTGATCGCGGTTAATGTTATCAATCGCTTATTGTTATAGAAATCACTTGGTCCCGATTTTCTCTGTTCATTTGTATGTTAAAATTATCGCTTTATGTGATCGTTACATCGGTTAATGTTATCAGTTTTCGAACCTCATTTTAACTGGCAAAGGAATATTCACAATGTATTCAGAAGGAACCCATTCTTTTCTTTCCCTTCGTTCTTGTTTTAATTTCCTAGAATTCTCCCTCTTCCACCTAGGGAAAAGGAGAAAAACAAAGGAGTGGGAATTTACACGTTCCTGGAATTTTTCAGAAATACGCACACTTTTCTGGTGGTCAATAGTTGTCAGATAAGTAGAAGGCAACACATTCTATTAGGAACTGAGAAGGAGCGTCTTCACATTTTATGCCTTGCTCGTTTATATGGAGCTTGACGATATGTAAGCCAGAAAGAGAAATGATTTAACATTAAAACTAAATATCGAAATTTTAAATCGTTATGACAGGTTACCAAATAGTAGTCAGCGCATTGCTGCAGCTCAGTTAAAACATTTCTCTACCTCTGAATTGCATTGAAATTGTTAAAACATGGAGTACAACACCGCTCCGATGACTTTAAAAAACGTTATGATTACGAACGATTTATCAATGAGCTTCTAAGAACGAATTGTAGACAGTCAACAATTAATCAATTATTTTTATTATGTGAACAATTCTTAAGGTATCCGTCAACGTTGGGAGAACTTTTTTCTTTAAACGTAGAAACTAATTCATATTTTTACATTTTTAGATTTATTTTTTATATTATCATAGAGAATCGCACTTAAAAAATTTATTCCTGGAGAAGTTTTTATAAAATTTCTAATAAATGAAGAAAATTTAGTAAAAAAATCGGGTTTTTTTCAAAAGGTCTAATTTTTTAATAAATTAAATTATTTCAATATTTTTTGATGCAACACATTTCTTATACACTGGACTAGTGAATCACCTAAAATCTTTGCTTAATTTACATTTGGTAAAAAAATTTGGTCCTTCAAAATCATACACATTGAATTTTTAATGAATTTTCATTACCTTTATATCTAACTATGAGTGTAACATCATTAAAAATTATCCAAATTTAAAGATTTTAGGTCATTCACTAGTAAATACTACCAAAAGAATTCATAATAATTTTCAACAAAATATTTTAAGAAATTTTTGAGAAATCCCATTTCAAGTTTCAACATTTTATTAAAAATAACGTTTTGAGAAAAAAGTATTTGAAGTTTATGAAAGCAACTTTAACTGTTAAAAAATTAAAATACATCTTTAAAATTCCCCACACTTTCTTGCTTCAAAACTTTCTAATTGCCAAGTTGCTCATGGTTAATAATACTAGAAAAATGTTTAAACTAATCTTCATGAAAATTTAAAAAGTTTTGTCAAAAAAATGCTCTTTAAATTCACAATTTCCGTTTCCGAAGTCGCTACTTCCGTTTTGTTTTGACAGCTGTCACTGATGTTTAAACTCTGTAACTTTTCTTTAAAATGATGTAGAGAGTATACAAAAAACAGATTTAGAAGCCTAAAAGTTGAAATTTTACAACAGAGTAATAAAAGAAAATTATGATTTTTGGCAAAAAATGACGTTTTTGACGTAGTTGGATACCTTAAAGGATACTATACAGTACATAAATATAAGGTGAGTTTTTTCATTTTATTTTGAGATGTAGTACGTGTGAATTAAAGGAGGGGAATTTATCTAATTTTGTGTATCGTTTATTGTTGTCAAAATCACGGTGTCCCAAACTGATGACATTAAACGGAGTGCACTGTAGTAATAACTGAACAGGTAATGTATAGTCAACCAAATTTTGGGTAGCTGAAACTTCATTGTCGCTTTAAAAGAATCAAATACCGAAATCCCATTAACCCTCTCGCTGCGTATTTATTTTATCAAAACAGATTCAAAAATTGCGTAATTTTTTTATTACATATTTCAAATCTATATATTCTGTTGCATTGAATAGTTTGATTGATTTTAGAGTTAAATATACAAAAAAAATTTTGCAAAAGAGTTTTTTTTAAATATAGAATTAAGTCCTAAATAAAAGGTGTTCAGAACAATGAAATTGAAAAATAATGATATAAAAGCTAAATTTTGAAAATTAATCTTAGTTAAATCGTCATTTATTTTATAAAAAAAACAAAAGCAAAACATATATACTAATTTAAAAAATGCAGAAAACTTAGAAAACGTTTATTAGAAAAGAGTCTTTATATATATACATATATATAAGATATAT
>CM063507.1:101472573-101492573 GCA_032207245.1 Pardosa pseudoannulata | reverse complement strand
ATAGCTTCTATTTCATACATGGAGAAAAACTGTCTGGGGAAGCGAACAATATGAATTATCAATTATATTGAATTAAATTTGTAAATTATAATCAAAAATCGAATTTAAACCAAGTTGAATTATACACAGTAAAGAGAAAAGAAAAACTGTTTAGGGAGGCTAAAAACGGCGGTATCACAGTTCGGGGGGCCCGCCGAACCAAGTTCAGTAGGCACGCCAAGTGTGGGCGATGTTGCCAAATTCTAGAACCCATTTTTCTGGCAAATTTGATCTATTTTATATTTTATATATATATATTTTTAAAATTTATATTCATCTTAACAAAATTTCAAAACTTTTCTTGGTTTTTAGTTTATACCCAATTTCAAAATTGGGTATAAACTAAATACAAACCGAAGTACAAACTGTAAATATCACTTGGCGACAATTTCATGATCACTTGTACAGAAATAAAGACAAAAAATGGCGGCCGGAACTCGGATTCTACCCTAAAATCATGGTCAATCCTATAGAGAAATAATATATATTTCTAAATTTTCACCAAACACCGTCATTTAAACCCAAGAGCATACATACCTTAAGATTTCATCTTATAAATGACAACAATTGAGTATGTTGATTCCTGTTTGTCAATCAAAAACAAAAACTGTCATAACTTTTATTTCATATATTGTAGAGAGGAAAGAACAACTGTTTTGACAACCTATCGTTATGGTTTATCAAATACAATGAAAGAAATTTCTAAATTTTAATCAAATATTCCATTTAAACCAAATTGAATATCTTAAAATCTTATCACATAAATGACATCAACTGAGTATGTTGCTTCCGGTTTGTCGATAAAAACACAAACTGTCATGACTTATAAATTATAGACCGTAGAGAGAAAAGAAACACTCTTTTGGGAGGCTAAAATAGTGGTCTTTCAAATAGAGAAATAATATATATTTCTAAATTTTCACCAAACACCGTCATTTAAACCCAAGAGCATACATACCTTAAGATTTCATCTTATAAATGACAACAATTGAGTATGTTGATTCCTGTTTGTCAATCAAAAGCAAAAACTGTCCTAACTAATAATTCATATATGGTAGAAAGAAAAGAAAAACTGTTTGGGGAAACTAATATTATGATTTATCAAATACGTTGAATTAAATTGTAAATTTTATACAAAAATTGAATTTAAACCAAGTTGAATATCTTAAGATCTTATCACATATATAAAATAAACTGAGTATGTTGCTTCCGGTTTGTCGATAAAAACACAAACTGTCATGACTTATAAATTATAAAAACTATAAGGAGGAAAAAAAACTGTTTTGGGAAGTTAAAATAATGGTATATCAAATAGAGAAATAATATATATTACTAAATTTTCACCAAATACCGTCAAACCCAAGCCCAGACCTTAAAATTTCATCATATAAATGACAATAATTGAGTATGTTGATTCCTGTTTGTCAATCATAAACATAAACTGTCGTAATTTTATTTGATAGATGGTAGAGAGAAAAGACAAACGGTTTTTGTGAAAGCTAACATTATGATTTATCAAATACGTGGAATCAAATTTGTAAATTTTAATCAAAAACCAAATTTAAACCAAGTTGAATATCTTAAAATCTTATCACATATGTAACATCAATTAAGCATGTGGCTTTCGGTTTACCGATCAAAAATAAAAACTGTCATGACTTATAAATTATAGACCGTAAACTGAAAAGTAAAACTGTTTTTGGAAGCTAAAATAGTGGTCTTTCAATAGAAATAATATATACTTCTAAATTTTCACCAAACACTGTCATTCAAACCCAAGCGCATACCTTAAGATTTCATCTTATAAATGACAACAATTGAGTATGTTGATTCCTGTTTGTCAATCAAAAACAAAAACTGTCATAACTTTTATTTCATATATTGTAGAGAGGAAAGAACAACTGTTTTGACAACCTATCGTTATGGTTTATCAAATACAATGAAAGAAATTTCTAAATTTTAATCAAATATTCCATTTAAACCAAATTGAATATCTTAAAATCTTATCACATAAATGACATCAACTGAGTATGTTGCTTCCGGTTTGTCGATAAAAACACAAACTGTCATGACTTATAAATTATAGACCGTAGAGAGAAAAGAAACACTCTTTTGGGAGGTTAAATCATGGTCTATAAAATAGGGAAATCATATAAATTTCTAAATTTTCACCAAACACTGTCATTTAAACCCAAGGGCATATAAGATTTCATCATATAATTGACAACAATTGAGTATGTTGATTCCTGTTTGTCAATCATAAACATAAACTGTCGTAACTTCTATTTGATAGATGGTAGAGAGAAAAGACAAACTGTTTTGGGAAACTAAAATGATTGTCTATCAAATAGAGAAATCATATAAATTTCTAAATTTTCACCAAACACTGTCATTTAAACCCAAGGGCATATAAGATTTCATAATATAATTGACAACAATTGAGTATGTTGATTCCTGTTTGTGAATCATAAACATAAACTGTCGTAATTTCTATTTGATAGATGGTAGAGAGAAAAGACAAACTGTTTTGGGGAGGTAAAATGATTGTCTATCAAATAGAAAGATAAGATAAATTTCTAAATTTTCACCAAACCTTATGTAATAATTATAATATCCTTATAAAGCTTACTTATATCCTAATATCCTAATGATATCTTCATTTATATCCTAATATTTATCTTTTTCTTTAGTGAAATATTTACTTTGATGAATATAAAACTGTTCCTGAACTATTGATCTCCTTATTAAATAGACTATGTATATTATATAATAACTGTAAAGAAGGGTACACCAGTCTTTTTACCTCACTTCCACTGTGTAGGACTAAACGAGCAATACTAATTGACGAGAGAGAGATATCTATAAAAAAGGTAAGTCGAATTAGAGATAACATCAGAGGTAAGGATGAAATATTATTTTACATGTATGTTTAGTTGTCCAATAATAGTTTCTGCTCTGTCCTGAAATAACTTTTAGATGTTGAAAAATAAATTGACTGTTTGGATGGGAATTTTAAATCAACGAGGTAATCTTCACAAGCAGTAAAGTGTATGAGAATCGTATGTAATTTGTTAGGCGAGTTTTGTAAATAAATAATGATTTCTCTGTCGTTTTAAAATGCAAAAATAATAAAGATAACTCTGTACTTTTTCAAAGGAGACGATAAGCACAAACGGATGACGAGAAGAACTAAAAGAATAAAGTTAAAATGTACACATATCTAGCATATTAGTTAGTTTGTAAAACTAGTTTGTAACGCTAATTCTTTTTTTAAGAAATACAAACATTTTAATTTAACTCTATATTTACACAACTTTATCTCTATAATTATATCTTAACGGATATAAAACTATTCCGAGACTGTACGTCTCCTTATTAAATAGCATAATGTATATTATATATAATTTATTAGGCGTGTTTTGTAAATTCATAATGATTTCTCTATCATATTAAAATGCAAGAATGCTGAAGATAACGCTGTACTCTTTCAAAAGAGACGATAAGCATAAACGAATGACTAAACTAACTAAAGAACTAAAGTTAAAATAATATACACATATCTAGCATATTAGCTTAAATTAGTTTGTAACGCTAATTCATTTTTTAAGAAATACAAACATTATAATTTAACTCTATATTTACACAACTTTTTCTTTAGAGTTATACTTTAATGGATATAAAACTGTTCCGAAACTATTGGTCTCCTTATTAAATAGCATTATGTATATTATATATAATTTGTTAGGCGAGTTTTGTAAATTCATAATGATTTCTCTATCGTTTTAAAATGCAAAATGCTAAAGATAACGCTGTACTTTTTCAAAAGAGACGATAAGCATAAACGGTTGACTAAACAAACTGAAAGAACTAAAGTTAAAATGTACACATATCTAGCATATTAGCTTAAATTAGTTTGTAGTGCTAATTCTTTTTTAAGAAATACAAACATTTTAATTTAACTCTATATTTGCACAACTTCTTTAGAGTTATATTTTAATGGATATAAAACTGTTCTGAAACAATTGGCCTCCTTATTAAATAGCATTATGTATATCATAAACATAATTTGTTAGGCGAATTTTGTAAATTCATAATGATTTCTCTATCGCTTTAAAATGCAAAAATAATGAAGATAACGCTGTACTTTTTCAAAAGAGACGATAAACATAAACGGAAGACTAGAATAACTGAAAGAATAAAGTTAAAATGTACACATATTTAACATATTAGTTAGTTTGTAAAATTAGTTTGTAACGCTAATTCTTTTTTTAAGAAATACAAACATTTTAATTTAACTCTATATTTACACAACTTCTTCTTTAGAGTTATACTTTATTAGATATAAAACTGTTCCGAAACTATTGGTCTCCTTATTAAATAGCATTATGTATATTATATATAAATTGTTAGGCGAGTTTTCTAAATTCATAATTATTTCTTTATCATTTTAAAATGCAAAAATAATGAAGATAACACTGTACTTTTTTTAAGAGACGATAAGCATAAACGGGTGACTAAACAAACTGAAAGAACTAAGGTTAAAATGTACACATATCTAGCATATTAGCTTAAAGTAGTTTGTAGTGCTAATTCCTTTTTAGGAAATACAAACATTTTAATTTAACTTTATATTTACACAACTTTTTCGTTTGAGTTATACTTTAATGGATATAAAACTGTTTCAAAACTATTGGTCTCCTTATTAAATAGCCCTATGTATATTATATATAATTTATTTTGAGAGTTTTGTAAATTCATAGTGATTTCTTTATCGTTTTAAAATGCAAAAAGAATGAAGATAACACTGTACTTTTTTTAAGAGATTATAAGCATAAACGGGTGACTAAACAAACTGAAAGAACTATGGTTTAAATGTACACATATCTAGCATATTAGCTTAAATTAGTTTGTATTGCTAATTCTTTTTTATGAAATACAAACATTTTAATTTAACTTTATATTTACACAACTTTTTCTTTAGGGTTATACTATAAAGGATATATAACTGTTCCGAAACTATTAGTTTTCTTATTAAATAGCATTATGTATATTATATATAATTTGTTAGGCGAGTTTTGTAAATTCATAATGATTTCTCTATAGTTATAAAATGCAAAAATGCTGAAGATAACGTTGTAATTTTTCAAAAGAGATGATAAATATAAACGGATGACTAAACTAACTGAAAGAACTAAAGTTAAACTAATATAAACAAATCTAGCATATTAACTTAAATTTGTTTGTAGTGCTAATACTTTTTTAAAAATACAAACATTGTAATATAACTCTATATTAACACCAATTTATCTTTAGATTTATACTTCAGTGGATATAACACTGTTCCGGAACTATTGATCTCCTTATTAAATAGCATCATGTATATTATATATAATTTGTTAGTCGATTTTTGTTAATTCATAATGATTTTCATATCGTTTCAAAATGGAAAAATGCTGAAGATAACGCTGTACTTTTTCAAAGAAGATAACATATAAGAATATACAAAGAAAAAAATAAAATATTAAATAAAAAAAAAAATTTAAATTATTTTAAAAATACAAAAAAATTATAAATTTACAATTTTTTAATTTAAATAATTTTTAAGTTATATTTAATAAATTTAATATATCTAACTATAAAAATTATTATAAAAATTCTATATAATTTGTTAGGCGAGTTTTGTAAATTCATAATGATTTCTCTATCGTTTTAAAATGCAAAATGCTGAAGATAACGCTGTACTTTTTTAAAAGAGGCGATAAGCATAAACGGATGACTAAACTAACTGAAAGAACTAAAGTTAAAATATAAATATATCTAGCATATTAACTTAAATTAGTTTGTAGAGCTAATTCCTTTTTTAAGAAATACAAACATTTTAATTTACTTCTATATTTACACAACATTTTCTTTAGTTATACTTTAATGGATATAAAACTGTTCCAGAACTATTGGTCTCCTTATTAAATAGCATTATATATATTATATATAATTTGTTAGGCGAGTTTTGTAAATTCATAATGATTTCTCTATCTATTTAAAATCCAAAATAAAGATAATGCTGTACTTTTCGAAAGAGACGATAAGCATAAACGGATGACTAAACAAACAGAAAGAACTAAAGTTAAAATTAAGACATATCTAGTGTATTAGCTTAAATTAGTTTGTAGTACTAATTCTTTTATAAGAAATACAAACATTTTAATTTAAACTTATATTTACACAACTTTTTTTCTTTAGAATACTTTAATGGATATAAAATGTTAACTATTGCTCCTTATTAAATGCATATGTATATATATAATAATGTTATCTTTGTAAATTCATAATGATTTCTCTATCTTTTAAAATGGAAAATTATGAAAAACACTGTATTTTAAAGACATAAGCATAAACGGTTGACTAAACAAACTGAAAGAACTAAAGTTAAAATGCAGACATATCTATTATCTTAAATTTGTTTGTATTTAATTCTTTTTAAGATATACAAACATTATAATTTAACTTTATATTTTCATTTTTTTCTTTAGAGTTATACTTTAATGGATATAAAACTGTTCCGAAACTATTGATCTCCTTATTAAAATTATTAAATAAATTATATAATTGTTAGGGTGTTTTGTAAATTCATAATGATTTCTTTATCGTTTTAAAATGCAAAAATGCTGAAGATAACACTGTGCTTTTTCAAAAGAGATGATAAGCATAAACGGATGACTAAACTAACTGAAAGAACGGGGAACAATTCTGATAATAGTTTGTCTTAAAGGAGCTGATAAGGAATACAAACATTCATTTAACTCCATATTTAAATTTTTCTTAGAGTTATCTTTAAATATAAACTAAAATTGATTTTAAAAGAAAAAATAATAAAATAATATAATGTTAAATAAAAGATAAACTCTATAAAATAAAATTTATGCATTTTTAGAGTATAATCTATAAAAATTAAAATATACATTTATTTTTTTAAAAAAAATTAATATAAAAAAAAAATAATTAATATATTTATTTAAATCATTTTTTAATTGAAAATATTTTATCATTAAATATATTTAATTTTAAAAATAAAATATAAAAAATAAATCTTATAAAAAGTAAAAAAAATATAATTTAAAAATAATCGAGTAATTCAAAATCATTAAAATATAGAATAAAAAGTTTTAAAATAAAAATCATAAGTATATTTTCTTAATATTTAAGAAAAATCTAAATTTAATTGATCATTAATAAAATTAAATTTAAAAACTAAATAATATTTTTAAAAAAAATTTTAAACAATAAAGTAATTTAAAAAAAAAGAAAAATTGCATAATAGATTATGTATATAATCTACCAAAATCATGTCTAGAGTAATTCAATAGAACGAGTTAAATTTAAAAAAATCTAGTTATTTTAAAATGTTAAACAGTAAAAGAAGTAATTTATAAAAAAGAAAAATTGCATAAGATATTTATTTGACATTATGCAGTACACCAAATATCTAGAGTAATCTAGAGTAATTCAATAGAATCGAGTTATCATCGAGTAAGTTTTTAAAAATCTGGTTATTTTAAAATTTTAAACAATAAAGTAGATGATTTAAACAATAAAGAAAAATTGCATAAGAATTTATTTGCAACTATGCAGTCTACCAATTATCCTATCTAGAGTAGTTCAATGCCATCGATTTATCATCGAGTAAATTTTTAAAAATCTACTCATTTAAAAATTTTAAACAATAAAGTAGATCATTTAAAAAATAAATAAAAATTGCATAAGAAATTTATTTGCAACTATGCAGTCTACCAATTATCATATCTAGAGTAGTTCAATGCCATCGATTTATCATCGAGTAAATTTTTAAAAATCTACTCATTTAAAAATTTTAAACAATAAAGTAGATCATTTAAAAAATAAAGAAAAATTGCATAAGACGTCCTATGCATAATATCCTATCTAGAGTAATTCAATGTCATTGAGTAATAATCGAGTAAATTTTTAAGAATCTAGTTATTTTTAAATTTTAAACATAAAAGGAGGTCATTTACAAAAAAGAAAAATTGCATAAGAGATTTATTTGTCGTTATACAGTCTACCAAATATCCTATCTAGAGTAATTCAATATCACCACGTTATCATCGAGTAAGTTTTTCAAAAACTAGTTATTTTAAACAAAAAAAGTATCATTTATAGAAAAAGAAAAATTGCATAAAATATTTATTTGTCATTAAGCAATTTACCAAATATCTTATCTAGAGTAATTCAATATCATTGAGTTATCATAGAGTAAATTTTTAAAAATCTAGTCATTTAAAAATTTTAAACAATAAAGGGAATCATTAATATAAAAAGAAAATTTCTTAATAGATTTATTTGTCATTATACAGTCTGCAAAATATCCTATCTAGAGTAATTCAATATCATGAAGTTATCATCGAGTAAATTTTAAAAATATCTAGTTATTTTAAAATTTTAAATAATAAAGGAAGTCATTTATAAAAAAATTGCATAAGAGATTTATTTGCCATTATACAGTCTGCAAAATATCTTATCTAGAGTAATTCAATATCATGAAGTTATCATCGAGTAAATTTTAAAAAAATCTAGTTATTTTAAAATTTTAAATAATAAAGGAAGTCATTTATAAAGAAAAAAATTGCATATTTGCCATTATGCAGTGCACCAAATATAATATCCAGAGTAATTCAATATCATCGAGTTATCCTCAAGTAAGTTTTTAAAAATCTGGTTATTTAAAAATTTTAAACAATAAAGTTGATCATTTAAAAAATAAATAAAAATTGCATAAGAAATTTATTTGCAACTATGCAGTCTACCAAATATCCTATCTAGAGTAGTTCAATGTCTTCGATTTATCATCGAGTAAATTTTTAAAAATCTAGTTATTTTAAAATTTTAAACAATAAAAGTAGTCATTTATGGAAGAAGAAAAATTGCATAAAATATTTATTTGTCATTAAGCAATTTACCAGATATCCTATCTAGGGTAATTCAATATCATCGAGTAAATTTTTAAAACTCTAATTACTTTAAAATTTTAAATAATAAAAGAGGTAATTTATACAGAAGAAAAATTGCACAAGAGATTCAATAGTCATCAATAATTTCTTTAATTTTTTTAATAAAATATAATTATAGAATCTGCTTCGAAATAGAAATTCGCGTGTTAGGAAAAAGATTATAATATTATTTAGAAAATGTTTAATAAGAATAATTTAGTTTGTATGGTGAATTTAACTCATGACAGATCAAGCGACGGTGATGCATCTAATTTCTCATTATGATGAGTTATAATTTTAGATAATTCTAATTATTTTTAAATTTTAAATTTCCCAGAGAAAAAGTCACGCAATGATTTTTTTTTAATTTTAGAGTGTTTAAAATTGACACAGTGATTCGATACGTTTTTTGGTAGACTGTAAATAATCGCTGCTGTAAAAATAAGTTTTAGTTTGTTTTGTAGCGTCATGGTTTACTTTTTTGCTAAACGAGAACTGTAACCGGAACGCTGTTTAAAGCCCATTACTAGCGGCTACAAACATCTATACCAGCTGGTGGATTCAAACCTGCGGACTACGCCACCAAAAAGCAGCGCCCTATCGTTTGGCCATCATTCAGAATGAAAAGAGACCTTGTATACAATATAGATATGCCAGTCTTGATTTAAGTTCAAATCATCAAGAGAAAAAAAAATGAAAATTACTTACCTACAAGTTAACTTCTAAAATATGCAAACTAGAAACTAAATTTTTTCATCCAATTTGAATAAAATATCCCTCTTTTTCTGTAAACCCAAATTTTAAAAGGTATCTAACATTTTGAAACTAAAAAACTAATAACTTTTAAGGAACTTAAAATTTTACAGCAAGTAGTCTTTATCACGCTATGAAATAAATTATATTTTTTTGTAATAGTATAATTGTGATTTACACCATAAAAAATATTTAATGTAAAAAATTAATAAATAAATTTCACATTTCAAAAGTCATTTTTTGAATAGTAGTTTTTCTGTTGGTTTCACTGGTTATACATATTTAATACATTTTAAAATAGATGTCCTTTAAAACTAAAATGTAAATGTCTACAAAGTTTTATCCTGACAAAGGATCTGGAAAAAAATACATTTTCTAATCGGGGCAGAGCGTTTTAATTTAAAGGATTTCATGATCCTTACAATTTCAAAAATTTTTGATTTTTTTTTTAAAGAGCATAAAAAAGACGTAAGAAAATTTCACTTACAAAAGACACCTTAGTGATATCTAAGCATAAAAAATATTTAAAGTATATTTAATATATAAAATTAATTAATAATTTTCACATTTCAAAAGCCATTTTTTGAATAGTTGTTTTTCTATTTTCTTCACTGGATATACATATTTAATGCATTTTAAAATATATTCCTTTAAAACTAAATTGTTAATTTCTATAAACTTTGATCCTTACAAAGGATCTGGGAAAAATACATTTTCTAACCAGGTCAGAGCGTTTTAATTTAAAAGATTTCTGGGTCCTTACAATTTCATAATTTTTGATTTTTTGTAAATGGCATAAAAAAGACACAAGAAAATTCCGCTTACTTAAAAATTATGAAGACACCCTAGTGATATCTGAGCATAAAAAATATTTAATGTCTATTTAATATATAAAATTAATTAATAATTTTCACATTTCAAAAGTCATTTTTTTGAATAGTTGTTTTTCTGTTTTCTTCACTGATTATGCATATTTAATGCATTTTAAAATATATTTCTTTAAAACTAAATTGCAAATTTCTATAATCTTTGATAATTACAAAGGATCTGGGAAAAAATACATTTTTTAACCAGGGCAGAGCGTTTTAATTTAAAAAATTTCATGATCCTTACAATTTCAAAAATTTTTATTTTTTTTCAATGGCTTAAAAAAGATTTAAGAAAATTCCACTTACATTAAAACTTATGAATTATAAAAGCTACCCTAGTGATATCTGAGCATAAAAAATATTTAATGTCTATTTAATATAAAAAATTAATTAAGAATTTTCACATTTCAAAAGTAATTTTTCGGACAGTTTTTTTTCTATTTTCTTCACTGGATATACATATTTAATGCATTTTAAAATAGATGTCCTTTAAAAGTATATTGTAATTTTCTATAAAGTTTGATCCGTACAAAGGATCTGGGAAAATACATTTTCTAGCAAGGACAGAGCGGTTTAAGGCTCTCAGGACCCTTATATCTTCAAATTTTTTTATTTTTTTAAAATGAATGTTCGAAACTGTTCGGAATCGGCGTTAAGTAGTAGGTGACCGTCATCAACCCTCGTGTTGAAAAAGGGTAGACGTAGGGCTCCAAACCAAACCAAACCAAAAACTCCTATATTACGAAAAAAACTCTTGCGGTGATCCAAAGCAGGTCGACGGGTGATACTTGAGACCTCCCTGCGTCAGATAGATCCAAAGTAATTTTCCAGTATGAATTTACTGATGTACTTTCCCACGTTGGACAACACATGCAAACACAGCTGTGGACTAGATTTCTAAGAAGATTATAAAAGCAGCTGTGGACTTCGAGTTTTAATAAGGGACCCCTGTGAAAGAGTTAGAGCTGGTGCATTTGCAGAACTGTAGCGGTCAAGCCCAGACAGGGATTCAGTCGTGAGATATGGGGGGCAGTGGATAAGCAATAATGTCAATTTTCACCAAAGAGGGCATTGTAATGAGCCCACCTGCACACCCGAAGGGGATGCAGAATTGGAAAATTTCAGTAACAAATGACTGGAAAAGAGAAAAAAAGGAGAACTGAACCAAGGTGTAAAGATGTGGGAAAAAAAAGTTGGAAAAGAATTCGAGGTCGGGAGTCAAGAGTTGCTGTATGCATTGCTGTATGGACAGCAAATAGAGATTTTGCCCAATACCTCAGCCCAGAGCCGGAAAGAAGCAAGGAAAGACTTTTATACCCACACCGAGGTTGATTTTGCCTGACACACTCAGTAGAACCCACTCCGAGTCACAGGGGTTCTGCAGGGTGGGCCAAATGTTCCATCCCAATGCCCCCCGAGTGATAGTCCTGAGGCCCAAGATTGCGAGTATCGCAAATCTTCTGTCTCTCTCTTTCGGCCACTCCGGTCTCCCGTCCAGCTAGATGCAACGAGCAAAATTCTCCTCAATGATTTAGTTTTCTCCTCATTGGTTCACGTGGTTCGCTCCATCCCCACTAATTCCGGCGTCAGGAGGTCCGCTAAGCATCCAATATTATTCCAAATTCCTTCTCCTCAGCATCGCACCTCTGGTGCGTCCACCCTCCACCGGCGCCTGCGGCGCGACGGGCGCACGACGGGTACTTCGAAGGGTCTAGCTCGGGGTGGGTTGGCCCCATACTTGCGATCTGGCCACCGCAGGCGGGATAAGCCTGGAGGGCTTCACGGCTATATGGGCCCGGTTTGCGCTTGATTGCCTGACAGACTGCTCATCCCGGATACACTACTTCCTTTAGAATGTCTGCAGGTAAAGCTATTTAACATATTCATGATTGTAACTTGGTCCTCAGATAATTACTCCCATATTTTGAATAAGCAATACTAAACAAAAAGAAAATTCAAACAAAAAGAAAATTGTAATGAAATATTGTATATTGGTGAATATCGAAGTAATGAATGTCATATATTAATCAAGAAAAATATATCTAAATAATTAATGCATATAATAAATCTTTTAGCTAAAATATAAGGCGTTTACTTTTAGTTTTGTGGAGTATATGTTACTGTGTGTCCCTTTAGAGTAACGAACACTAGTGAGTATTGTAAGTACATTACAATAGGCATAATAAGGCAAAAAAATTCCGCTTACATTAAAACTCATAACTAAAAAACATAAAAGACACTCTAATGAGTTTTGAACCTGGAAGTTGTTTAAATATCACTTTAAGTTGGTTTTTCTCAGAAAGCAAATTCTTAATGTTCAGCACAAGATTTATCAAAACCGATTTCGTATTTTTTGCGCAAAATTTTCAGCATTTTAATATAAGAATGATTTCTTATAATTATACTAAAATTATTGCTATGAGAGTCATATTTTTTCTTTTAGAGAGGTAAGTACATGACAAAATTTAAGAAAAAAGAGGTAAAATTATAAACATGATTTAAAAATATAAAATACGCTTAAACTTGTAGGTTTTTTTAGTTAGATTCAATTCTAGAAGTACAGTAGAACCTCGATTATCCGAAGTAATTGAGACCGAACCTACTTCGGACAATTGAAATTTTCGGATAATCGAGAATTCATCAATAGTCATCTAGTTTAATATGTAGCATAGTCATTGAACAGTTATTATGACTATTTTAACTGTTAAATAAATTAAAGTTGTAAATGAAAATAAATTCTGAAACAAAAACTTACAATGGTTTAAATGGAAGCTTTATCTGGTGTAAATTGGTCATCAATTGCCTTGCAGCCCTATCCCGAAGTTTTCTTAAAAACATGAGTTCAGAGGATTCACACTGTTTTTGCTATTCCAACCAAATAAGGCCTTTTGAGAAACACATAAAAGAATTATTATTATTGATCTTATTTACTCCGGAATCATTCTCTTCTTCATCATCATGTTCTTCTTTTGGAGAATTTCGGAATTCTATTAATTCCTAATCATTGAGCAACTGAAAGCCTGCATCTTCCACGGCACAATTCAACCAATCTCTGATTTCCCTATCCCCAAAATTCTGAAAAACTTTCATTGTGCTAAAAACGCTTTAAAACTCAGTAACACTATCTTTCACAATCCCTGTAGCATTTTCATCTGCTCCAGTTGAAAAAGTTTGTTTTAGCTTAGAACAGGTATGTTTGAAAGTGAGGAAGTGTACATTCATACCGACAATTGTTCTCGCAAGAATGAATTCTAAAAAAGGGAATTTTAAAACTTTTATCTGCAATCGTAGTTTGGAAAAGACGGCTTGCATACAAAAGGAATGTAGGAAAAAAGCTTTAAAAATGCATGTTTACAAAGAGAAATTGGATGATAGAAGAACGTGAAAAACAAGTGAAGAAGAACCCGACTTCGGTTAACGAAGAGTTTCATTTAATCGAGGTTCTACTGTATATTCTTTATTAAAAACTTAATTAACATTTGTGTGCAAAATATTTCTTTTAAACATGGGCTGAAGTTAGAACAATTTAAACGAAGAAAAATATCAAGTTATAAATATAAATTTTTAAAAAATAGTTTTATTATTTATTTGCAAGGGGGAGTTGGACTCTTGCTGTTGAGGAGCTACTAGAAAGTGAAGATATCACTCGAACGGATTGGCCAGCGTACTCCCCTCATTTAAATCTCATCGAATATTCGTGGAATGCTTAAGGGGGACGCATTGCAGCACACTTACATCCTCCGGAGAACACCCAACAACTCAAACTGATGCTGATTGCGGAATGGGCACTCCTACTGCAAGAAATGTTGGACCAGCTGGTTCTGAGTATGCGGAGACGGTGCGAAGCAACCATTGAAGTTAGGGGAGGGCATATTCCATATTAGGGAACATCTGCTTGTTGTTCTTCCTCTTGGATAGACAATCATGAGTCACGATATTATGCTTTGAATAAAGCTTGTTTATGTTTGATTCCATACCGTATGCATCGTATTCCTTTTTCACCGTCGATCTTTCGTCATCCTTTACAGTACATAACAATCTCCCTCATTTCTGAAATTCATGCCTCTCAGATGATTTCTCGTGTAGTTATGGCAAAAAACCCCACCTGTTGCTTAAGTTTTGCACACCAGTGTAAATATCATTTTCTTTAATTATCCCAAAAATCTTAGTTCACTTTGATTTTGAACCCTTCACGTGGGTGTTTGTGTGTGGGTTTATATAATTAGTTTTATCACATTTGAATATTAGCATTCTGTTTCAAGAGTCCGGTAGTCATTGGGGAAAATATGCTCAACTCAACAGAATGCTGAATTTCCACATTCTGTACGAATAGCCCGATAGTCATTTCAAAAAGCTCGACAGTCATTTTATATACGAACAGACAGCTGTTTGAAAAGTCCGGTAGTCTTTGGGGAAATTGTGTAAAAACTAAATATATACAACTCAACTCAACAGAATACTGAATTTCAATATTCTGTAGGCATAGTCGGATAGTCATTTCAAAACGCTCAACAGTCATTTTATATACGAATAGACAGATGTTTGAAAAGTCCGGTAGTCTTTGGGGGAAAAAGTGCAAAAACTAAATATATACAAGTCAACAGAATGCTGAATTTCAGCATTCTGTAGGAATAGCCGGATAATCATTTCAAAAAGCTGGACAGTCATTTTATATACGAATACATAGCTGTTTGAAAATTCCGGTAGTTTTGGGGGAAAAAGTGCAAAAACTAAATATATACAAGTCAACAGAATGCTGAATTTCAGCATTCTGTAAGAATAGCCGGATAATCATTTCAAAAAGCTGGACAGTCATTTTATATAAGAATAGATAGCTGTTTGAAAGTCCGGTAGTCTTTGGGGAATATGTGTAAAAACTAAAAATATACAACTCAACTCAACAGAATGCTTAATTTCTGTATTATGTAGGAATAGCTGGATAGTTATAACAGAATTCTGAAATACCGTATTCTGTAGGAATAGCCGGATAGTCATTTTAAAAAGATCGACAGTCATTTTATATACGAATAGACAGCGTTTCGATAGATAGTCCGATAGATTCAATAACAATTTTTTAGCAATATATAAACAGGCTTAAAATTGTTGAAAGGCATTTAACAGAGTAATTACATGAATACATAATAGTAGATGAATAATTCAACTCTTTTAATCATCATTAAATAGGTGACTCTACAAGTTACACACCATACGGAGAAAAGCTTGTCAAACATAGATGTACAGGGTTCTAATTGCCTGTTTACGATCGTCTCTCATTAGAATACGACTTCTCCCATGTTTAAAAGTGTGTCGAGCAATTTTCGATTACCTTTAATACCTTAATCAATTCGATCCTTGTCTTAGAGTCTATTGAGAGATTCTGTCTGATAGAATAGACTAGGCAAGTGCAAGTATACTTTTAAGTAACAATATTACAAAATTAAAAGGAAATATTGAAAATTAATTTCAAAAACCACTATAAAAGTGAAAAACTATTTTAAAAAAGTGACATAAATAAATTATTTGATGTTTAACGCTAGAACTGAGTAATAGGTTATTTTAAACCAAAAACTATTTTTGGTCAAAATAACAGATAATCATCTAAACTGATTTATACTTTATAAGATAGATAACAGAAATGATATAAATTTTCTGACGATAAATTTTAAAAATATATTTTAATGAGTATTATATTATTTCAGTTATCACTATCTGAAAAAAATAATTCTGTTAAGAAAACACAAAATAATTTTTGGTTTAAAATGACCTCTCCTGCAGTATTAGTGTTAAATTTTTTAAACATTATTTTTTAATTATAATCATTTTATTATAACCATAACAGTTTATTTGCAATGTTTTTAATATCTTAGTTAATCTTACTTTAGATACAATTATTACCTTAAATTTTTACAAATTTAAGTTAATAATAACTTAAGTTATCTGTCCGTCTGTCCTCGAATTTATGACGCTGTTAGGTCTGGAATGGATAGAGGCATCCCTATTGGATACTTGATGAGTTACGGCTGGCAAAATTAAAAACGAGTTAAGTTTATCTTCCTCTAAACTATCCATCCGATTTTAAAATAAAGTTGTATAAATGTTTCATACCACAGCAAAAAATACTGGCGCCTTTAAAGCGTTCGAAATCGCCCCTCCCCTTTTCGAGCTTTTAATGCCATTATTTCAAGCCCTATTTTTTCCGGTTATGAGCAGGTAATTAAATGTATCAATTTATCCCATAATAAATAGGTGAAAATGATATAATTTTTCTAGCATTATGACATCCTCTTTTAATCATTTTTATTTTAAATTATTTAAATATGGTCTGCATTATTTTCATGTCATTTATCGCTGAACTTAGATATTAAGTAAATAATTTTCTCTTACATTTGGCTTAATTAATAGATTAGGTACATATGTGATAATTTTAAATTTAGTCATCGATAATTTTTTGTTTCAAGATAATTCTCAGCCAAAAAACAAACCATTTTTTTTACCTGCCTCATAGGGTACTTTATAATTCTTGAAAATTAAAAATTTTACTGATCCCTTCATATGACAGGCTATATGCGAAATTTACATATGCTCTTTTTAAAAACTACTGTAAATATAAGTTTATTACATTAATTACAAAGCTTGTCCAAAACATAACAGTAGCTTTTTAAGTTTAATAGTGTAAACAAATTTAAGAAATATTCATACTGGAGAACCGTAATGCGCATGGAAAATTTTTAAATATCAGTAATGTGATGCTATAAATCTCATACTGTAAAACTATGGTTTTTAGATTTTTAAAAGTATGCGCAACAAAAAGCAAATTTTTAATTAAAAATTTATTTATTCCAAAAATCTATTCATTACGAAGTTTACTCCTAGCTTTATTTTAACCCTTTGCCTATCCTATACATTAGATCTGATACAAGCATCTAATGCTGTATATACGCTTACATATAACATATGATACACAATAAACTATATTTTCTATGCAGGCTTTTTATATTTTATATTTTACATCACTTAAATATTTAAGTTAATAATTTTCATACACTCATTTTAAAATCTACTGTAAACTTAACAGTTCGTTATCTTAATTACAAATCGCTTCCAAATCGTAAGACTAGTGTTTTAGGTTTAATAGTGTAAACAAATTTAAGAAATATTCATACTGCAGAACACGTAAAAGGATCTTGAAAATATTTGAATACCAGTAATGTGATGTTATAAACTTCATAGTCAAAAACTATGATTTTTAGATTTTTAAAAGAGTTTCCGACGAAGCGTAAATTATTTTAATTAAAAATTATTTTTAAAAATCTATTTAATATGAAGTGCATGAATAGCTTTAATTTAACCCTTTGCGTTTTCTATATATTACATATGATATAAACATCTAATGCTATATACGCTGGTAGATAACGTGATACACAATGAACTGTATTTTCTATGCAGGCTTTCATATATTTTATGTCAGTTACAAATTTAAGTTAATAATTTCCATTTACTCATTTTAAAATCCGCTGTAAACTTAACATTTCATTATCACCTTTGCAAAGCGTTTCCAAAACATAAGGATAGCGTTTTAGGTTTAATAGTGTAAACAAATTTAAGAAATATTCATACTGCAGTAAACGTAAATGGATCTTCAAAATTTTTGAATACCAATAATGTGATGTTACAAACCTCATAGTGAAAAACTATGATTTTTAGATTTTTCAAAGAGTGTGCGAGGAAAAGTACATTTTTTAATTAATAATTATTTATTTCAAAAATCTATTTATTATGAAGTGCTCGCCTAGCATTATTTTAACCCTTTTGCCTCTCCGTTTTCATTACATTCTAGCATACAGCCCGTGATATGACGGCATCATTAAAATGTTTAATTTTCCAGAATTCTTATATAGGGATATATCTATGAGGCAGGTTAAAAAAAAATGGTTTGTTTTTTGACTGAGAATTATCTGGTACACTCTCAATAATTTGTTTATCTTTACTGACCGCATGTTAGTTGCCCATCTTAATTTATCTTGTCATAGGATGTGATAGGATGGACAGCAGAGGTTTTAATATTGACAGTGATGTTTTGGCGATATATATGAAAGATGTCCACAATTTAGCGAATCGATTGGAAAACGTGCGGTTACGTATAAAAAACAAACACTCAAACTTCTGTTTATTAGTCCGTGAAATAAGACTCCTTGACTGTTATGAAAAGAATTTCTTGTTAATACCGGGGATAAAATTGTCATTGCAATAAAAAACAATCGATGATTAAATTTTAATTTATCACAAATATACCTAATATATTAATTAAGCCAAATACAAAAGAAACTTATTTACATAATATCTAAGTTCCGTGATAAAATGTATGAAAATAATGCAGACGATATTTAAATAATTTAAAATATGAAAGGATTAAATGAGATAGTTAAAGGAATGACGTCATAATGCCAGAAAAAAATGTTATTTTCATCTACTTATAATGTGATAAATTGATGAATTTAATCATCGCTTGCTCTTTAGCGGGAAAATAGGGCTTATATAGGAAAATAATGGCATTAAACGATCGAAAGGGGGGGGGATTTTGAACGTTTTAGAACTCGCTTAGAATTTTGTTAACCCTAACTCATTAAGAATCCAATATGAATGCGTATTTAAAAGTAGGATTTATTTACCCAATGTTGAATGAAATATAATGTATGGATAAAGTCTAATATTTGTGCATCTCAGAATCATCTGTACACATACATGTATGAATATAATGTATTACATACATTATAGAGGTATGAATATAATATATTACATACATTACACAGGTATGAATATAATATATTACATACATTACACAGATATGAATATATGTATTACATACAGTACACAGGTATGAATATAATATATTGCGTACATTACACAGGTATGATATATTACATTCATTACACAGGTATGAATATAATATTCTACATACATATCGCAGGAAGGAATATAATATATTTCATATATTACACTGGTATGAATATAATATATTACATTCATTAGACAGGTATGAATATATTATGTTACATACATATCGCAGGAATGAATATATTATATTACATATTGTTCGGTACTTATCGACGTTCCCCCCACCCCTTACGCGCAATGGTTGTGTCCAGCGCGTCTTTTTCCTCTTTTTTTGTATTGTAACGAGAGTGTGAGCGTTCGGACCCCGTCTAGGAAGGTCGAACCGCTGTCAGCGTCTCCCCTAAGATTGCTTCTTTAGAGCCCATTGCTCTTATATATCCCCTGATATATATTTTTATTGTCAGAGCCCATGCTCTTGTATGACCCTGTCATATTTTTCTTA
>CM063507.1:101417573-101467573 GCA_032207245.1 Pardosa pseudoannulata | reverse complement strand
AATGCAATATATGCTACATACTTACACAGGCATAAATGCAACATATGATACATACATTACACAGGTATGAATATAATATTTTACATACATTAAACAGGTAAGAATATAATATATTACATACATTACACAGGTATGAATATAATTTATTACATACATTACACAAGTATGAATATAATGTATTACATACATTACACAGGCATGTATGCAATATATTACATTAAACAGGTATGAATATATTACATACATTACACAGGTATGAATATAATATAGTACATGTAATACATATGCACGAGATTGAAAAAATATTAAATTTCTCAAAAATGGCTTTATTTTAAGGGCAAGAATTTTTTAAGGTTCATGCTTTTTGCTCTTTCTTAGAATTATTTGTTTTGTAAGACTGTACTATTTTATTTTGTTTCTACTGTTACGTACCATGCACGTTAATGCAAAGCTTCATAAATCGAATTAGTATTATAAGCAAACATTTTTCGGAGCTGAATTGCTTGAATATATTACATTTACAAAACAAAAATTATCCTTCGGCTTTATACTAACTTATGCATTTATCCCTTGGTACTCAAGTTAAAGTAAACAAGATCCGCCTTACCTTTATCAGCATATCTGTTCCGATTCATTGAGCACATCCTTCGATGTGCTCAGTGAATGATCAATGAATGATGAATGTGCTCAATCATTGGTTCTTTTTTTTTGTTTGGATATAAGAAGCAGTTTTATATTAGTAGCATAAAAAACAGCTTCATTTAATTTATATGTTTTTGCTTTAGTTCAATTGACTTTCCTGGTTAACACAAAATAACTTAAAGGGAAAACAACTAGAGTAAAAAAATTTGTATTTCTTTACTTAAATTCAATTGGCTTTCCTGGTTAATACCAAATAATTTAAAGAGAAAACAACCAGAGCCAATAAATTAGCATTTTTTTACTTAAATTCAATTGACTTTCCAAGTTAATACCAAATAACTTAAAGAGCAAACAACCAGCGTCAAGAAATGTGTCTTTCTTTACTGAAATTCGGTTTGCTTTTCTGGTTACTGCCAAATAATTTAAAGAGAAAACAACCAGAGCCAATAACTTTGTATTTCTTTACTTAAATTCAATTGGCTTTCCTGGTTAATACCAAATAATTTTAAGAGCAAACAACCAGAGCCAATAAATTTGTATTTCTTTACTTAAATTCAATTGGCTTTCCTGGTTAATACCTAATAATTTTAAGGGAAAACAACCACCGTCAAGAAATTTGTATTTCTTTACTGAAGTTCAGTTGGCTTTCCTGGTTAATACCAAATAATTTTAAGGGCAAACAACCAGAGTCAAAAAAATTGTATTTCTCTACTTAAATTCAGTTGACTTTCCAGGTTAATACCAAAACACGTAAAGTCAAAACAACCAACGTCAAGAAATTTGTATTTCTTTACTGAAGTTCAGTTGGTTTTCCTAGTTAATATCAAATAACTTAAAGGAAAAACAACCAGCGACAAGAAATTTGTATTTCTTTGCTTAAATTCGATTAGCTTTTCTTGTTAATACCAAATAACTTAAAGGGAAAAGAACCAGCATGAAGAAATTTGTATTTATTTACTTAAATTCAATTGGCTTTTTCAGTTAATATCAAATAACTTATAGAAACAACCAGTGTCAAGAAATTTGTACTTTTTTAAGTTCAACTGGATTTCCTGGTTAATACCAAACACCTTAAAGAAGAAACAACCAGCATGAAGAAATTTGTATTTTTTCACTTAAGTTCAATTGGCTTTCCTGGTTAATACCAAATAACTTAAGTTAAAAATTATCTTTCGAGCTGAAATATCTTTATTATAACAGCGTATTTTGTTTCAATGTAAAATAAAAAAATTATCAGTATAAAATAATTTTTTAGATCATTAATAAGTTTATTAAATTCATTTAGTTTTCTTATATGGAACGATAATGTTTGAAACACTATATCACTATATATACCAAGTGAAAAAAAAATTGTAAATCAACTTACCCACAAAACAATTTTTTGCAATTTAAAACTAATTATCTTATATCAAAAGACTTATCATTTCTATTCAATGAACCTTAATTACGTTAATATTTGTAATGTATTTTATTTTTATCAGGATGAATGTTAACTTTATTTATTTTTCAAGTTATTAATTATTTTTTTTCCAATTTATAAATATAAGATACTTTTAAAGCATACTTTTAAATCATAGCGCGAAAATGTTCTCGCTTCAACTCCATTTTCTCTTTTGTTTAAAATTTATTCTACGCTGAATGAATTGAAGCAAGTCAGTAAAAAATAGTCTTCTGTGTTAAAATATTTTTTTAAATTAAACCATTATTTTTATTTTGTAAATTCTCCTCTGCGCGTATCTCAAAACTTTCAGAGTAACCCTCGTATAACATCGTATAACTGTCGTGTAACATGAAGCCGACCATAGCTCTCTAAATAATCAACAACCTATCATCTGGAAGCTATTTATTTTCAGCTCACAACATTTCATTACCGTATTTTTCATTACCGTATAATTTCGAGTACATGAAATTTTTCGGCGTATGCGCAGCAAGTGTCATCATTGACCTAAATAAAATAAAAGTTCATCGTATAAGTTGCCCCAGTGTGTACACCAAGTAGAGAACTGTGTACGGAAATGAAAGCTCATCGGATCGTTGGCCTTTCAACTGAATTTTCAATTCTAATTTTTCATAGAATTACTTTTGCTGTCGCGTAACATGAAGTAGACCATAGCTCTCTAAATAACCAACAACCTACCATCTGGAAGCTATTTATTTTCAGCGCACAGAGTTTCATTACAGTAATTTCGAGTAGATGGAATTTCTCGGCGTATGCACCGCAAGTGTCATCATTGGCCTAAATAAAATAAAAGTTAATCACATAAGTTGCTCCAGTGTGCACACCAAGCAGAGAATTGTGTATGGAATTGAAAGCTCATCGGATCGTTGGCCTTTCAACTCAATTTTCAATTCTAATTTTTCGTAGAATTTATGGAGACCCCTGCTATGGCTCGACGATGTTAAAGGAAGTATCCGCAGGGATCACAACTTACATATAACCATGCTCAGAAGGGATTCATACGGTGCTGTTAAAATAACACAACCAATTCTAGACATATGCATTTATTTAAGATGATATAAACAATAAACAAACATCAGAACCCTCGATGCAACCGCGTCTCTGTGCTACTGGCACAGTCACTCTTATATAATCAGCTAGCATACAGATATTTTGCATATTTACAAACATGATGTGCTGACACAAATAAAACTACAATTATAAAACTTTACAAATATGAATAAAGATCAATTAATTCATATTACAACATGTGAAAGTACATTACAATAAATTATATACAAAACACTTTACAATGACTAAAATATAAAAGACATTTGCAAAGATGCGTATGACGTCAATATTTGGCAAATTGCGTAAACACTACAAATTACTTTTGCTCAGGGCTGTAACTAGATCTTTTAGCGCCCGTGACAAAAAATATAGTCTGCGCCCTTGCCATCAAATGTATAAATAAAATACATAAGCATGTGTTATATTTATATATCATACATTCCGAAAGAAGTCACAAAATATTTTGTTAATTCGTAAAATGTTCCTAGTATATTTATTTAATTTTTTTTTCTAATTAATACTTAAAAATATTTTTGAATAGTTTGGGAATATTATTTCTCTAATAAACTGAATAATTTAATCGAGGGGATTATTTTTTATTTAGACTTTGAATTTTCATTAAAAAAAATTATGAATTTCTAAATTTAAATTTAGTTTTAATAACTTTATTAAATTTAATATTTAAAACGAATACCTGGAATTATATTAAGGCATATTAGAAGTGATTGGTAAACATTTTGTAAGATTCTAGAACAGGTTTAGAAAGAGGTTCTATAATAGGTCTAAATTCTTTAAACCACTGAATACAGTAGCACGAGCTAGAGATTCATCACCAAATGCTAATTGCAACAGTTGAAAGCATTCTTCTTCATTTAAACTAGCTTTAAAATCGTAGAAAATCATAACGCGAAAATGTTATCGCGTCAACTCCATTTTCTCTTCTCTTTAAAATTTATTATATGCTAAACAAGTTAAAGTAAGTCAGCAAAAAATAGCCTGCTGTGTAAAAATACTTTGTTTTTTTAAAATTAAACCATCATTTTTATTTTGTAAATTCTCCTCTGCGCGTATCTCAAAAACTTTTAGCGCCCGTGGCAAAAAAATATAGTCTGCGCCCCTGCCATCAAATATACAAAAAAATACATAAACATGTGTTATATTTATGTGTATATATACCGGGTGGCCATAATTAAACTGACAGTGCTCACAGTGTTCTGCAGCGCGATCTATTTGAGAGAATGACGCCACATTTTGTAGGAAGATTAAACAAAACAAGGGACGAAGGATTCCGCGAAAAAAAAATTAGTTCCAAAAGTCACCGCTACGGGAATATTTGGCGCTGTGTTATAGAAAATAGAGTGTTAACAAAGGCAAATTAATACGGAATAAAATTACCTTTTATTAAGCACGTTTTCTGATTTAAGTCAAGTGCAATATGGCAATACTTTTAAAAAATCGTAATATCTACATAAACACCGATAAAGTCTCGTGATCTGCAATATCACGTACGCTGAGCAGAAGTTCTTTATTCAAATTTCACTTTACATCCATTGGCACAGTTAAGATCTTAATTTCCGTATTGATTTGCATTTGCTAACACTTCTATTACACAGCGCCAAATATTCCCCTAGCGGTGACTTTTGGAATAAATTTGTCTTTTCGTGGAATCCTTGTTCCCCCGCCTTGTTTAATCTTCCTACAAAATGTGGCGTCATTCTCGCAAATAGATCGCGCTACAGAACACTGTGAGCACTGTCAGTTTAGTTATGGCCACCCGGTATATGAGTTTATAGATATGTGTTATACATTCAGAAAGAAATCACAAAATATTTTGTTAATTCTTAAAATGTTCCTAGCATAGTTATTTAATTTTTTTTTCTATTTTTTTCTAGTTAATGCTTAAAAATATTTTTGAATAGTTTGGGGATATTATTTCGCTTATAAACTGAATAGTTTTATCGGGGGGATTATTTTTTATTTAGACGTTGAATTTTCACTAAAAAATGGTGAATTTCTAAATTTAAATTTAGTTTTAATATCTTTATTAAATTCAAAATTCAAAATGAATACGCGGAATTATATTAAGGCATATTAGAAGCATTAAACATTTTGTAAGATTCTATAACAGGTTTAGTTTCTAGAAGCATTTTAAAAAACAAGAAAATAATTTTTAAACGCATTGGATTTTACAATAAAAAAGTTTTTTTTTTCAACTTTTCCATATTTCTACTTATGCCGAATTATCCTCTTTCGGACTCCATTTTCATCAAAGTGCGGTGCATCTTAGACTGATGCGCCCTGGGCAAATGCCATCTTTGCCCCGCCCTAGCTACGGGCCTACTTTTGCTGAACACCTTAATGCACAGTTTTTTTAATAGCCGGTCAAAAAAAAAACAATTTTTTAATGAAAAAATACAATTTAAATCGATGTCTTGCCAAACAAATTACAAAAATACAAAAATAATCAAAATTTTATTGCAATTTTGGATTTTGACAACATTGCAAAAAATAGTCGAATATAGCTTACAATCATATGTAAATGATAAATATCAATAAAACGATTTTTTTCACATTGTTATTTTCAATTCCCGATTGCATTCGAGAGTGAAAAATTATAGCAACATAAAGTACAACGCCGCTTGAGTTATCTCGAGTGGGCACAGTTTGACCAGTTTAGCGTGCACGTTAAGGGGTTAAAGACTCATTCTGACTCTTGAGACTGATGAAGCCTTTTCTGTCTGCTGTATTGTCCATTTATCAAAACGGCCTTGAGTTTTTGCAATTTCTGTAATTCGAAAATATAGCTAAGATTAATAATCAAAGAAGGCATGTTAATATCTACCAAATAATTATTAATATTATTATTACCCTAGTCTATATTATTATCCTAATATAGTTATCTTCTTATCATCAATGAATTCCACAACAAATGTTTTATCTCATTATGTCGGCAATTAAAATTCTTATTTGAAAGACCTTATCATCAAATGATTTTATTCTTTTTATTAAAAATATGTTTTAAAATATGTGAGTAGCCTTTATAATTAAACATTATGATGTACATCAATGAGTGCGACGAATATCACGCTTTTTTATGTAAAAATAGACGATGCTGTTTTTATCAATTTTCGCATCAATTGAGAGCAGTTGAATTCATATCAATCGCAGTTTTGTATTCATTTTAATCAATTATTTTTAATAATATAAAATTAAAATAAATACAGTGGTAAGTATAATGCAGTAGAACCGTGAATTGTAGTTACGTAGACAAAATCAGCGTATTTTATTTATTTATTTATTTGTAGGAAAAAAAAAACTTTTCGTTGTTGTTTAGAAATTAGAAACTGTTTTCCCTCTCTCAACAAGTGTTATCCTGATCATTATTGATGCTATAGTTGAGTAATGGTTAGCAAGCAAAAATGCCACAATAGGACTACCAATAAGTACAAAGTTTTCTTTAGAAAAATTGCCTGGGAGAAACTTCGACAATGTGATGTATGCAGTAAAATAAATGGTAATGGAATTAGACGATCCAACTTAATTTGCGCTATATGTTAAAAAGGAATTCATGGAATTTGTGCAGCAAAACATTCTTGTTTTAAGTGAGAATAAAGGATATTTTTGTTGGTAAAAATAACTTGTTACATAATAATTAGTGTTAATTATAACCATTTCAATTGTTCTCCAAAAAATTACAACGCATTTCATTCCGCACTATTAACATATATATAAGAAAACTCTTCAGCGCACAAACGTTAAATGACGTTCCACTCCGCGCTTGTAAATGCTGTTTTCTCGTATGACTTCTACAATAGTTGAGCAGTTTTTTACTGACTTTCGAAATATTGTCATCTTTAGTGAATGCGACAACAAACATTTTTAAAGCATTTAAGTTAGAATTTAAGTTAGAAGCATTTAAGTTGAAATTCTTCTTTAAAACCCCTTATGAATCCCATCATATTTTATTCGTTTGAATTAACTGAGTTTTAAAACAATATCACTAGATTTTATAACTATATAAAATGATGAAAGTAAAGGCCGTTCCACATCATGAAAGTAAAGTTGTTTTACGGTCTGTCTTCTACAACAATTCTGAGTGATAGCTTTTAGTAACTTTCAAAATATTGGCAGCTTCAATAAAGGATTCAAGAAATCGTTTTAATTCATGTATATCGATGGTTAAAATTGTGATTTCAAAGCCCTTATAAACAAAAGATTTTTTATTTATTTTTTTAAAAATGTATGTTAAAAAAAATCTGATTATCATTTATAATTATATGTAATGATGCAAAATAAAAAGTTTCCAAGTCAACTTGTAATATTGTTTTAAGATTTGACTTCTAAAAGAGTTGGGCAGAGAAAATTTTTACTGACTTTTGGAATTTCACTGAATGCTAAATCAAAACAGATATTAGCTAGAGTTTCAAATTACTCTTTACATGCCCTTATCAAATAAGTTAGTTCAGTTAATTAAACGTGTATTTAAAAATGTGAAAGGCTTTCATATTTCTATATGAAGATGCAAAAAAAAAAGATTTGTAAAAAAAACGGCTTGCTTTTTTATGCAAAATAAAGTTCCATGCCATGTCTGTATATGTGTTTTACACTTTATCTTCTACAAAAGTTTCGCAGCGAATGCTTTAACTGACTTTCGAAATCTTGTCAATTTCAATCAATGTTACAATAAATCTTTTTAAAACATTTATGGTAGAGCAGTGTTTCTCAACCTTTTAGTATTCACGGCCCAATTTTCAATCATAATTTTCATCGCGCCCCCCTCCCCACCGCGTACAATAAAAATGTATACAATAATAATGTATTTTGAGCATTATGGCGCTAAACCTGCATTACAACCTTAATTTTAAACTTTGCAAATTACCAAGAATACGGAAATTTATTGACATTTTGCAACACTGATACTCAGCATTGAAAAAACAATAATCCTATGCCTTTTTATTGCTCTTGCGTCCCGCCATGTCGGGCATTCTCACGGTTTCGCGAGAAGTTTCGATTTGTCTGGAATTTGTCTGGTCAGCTTAAAAGTTAAGTTAGGAGCGTGCGCAGATGTGAACAAATGTTTTCTCATAGGGAGAAGGAGAAAGTTCTATGACGCCAATTTCAATTCCAGACAATCTCATTCGAGTCGATCCTTCTTATCGCTATTGAATCTATTCTTAATGTGTATGTTATATATATTTTCGTGTAATTGCAATTCACGGTATTAAATATTCACGGCAGCAGACTTATGCAGAATCATGGATAAATTTTTAAGCGGGCGTAAGCGAGCATTAGACGATAGACAAGCATCAACAAGTACACAGACGAGCGTGGTTCCGAAAATAAAATCAAGAAAATATTCTCAAGAATACTTAAATTTTGGGTTCACTAGTACTGAAGTAAATGAAGAAGAAAGGCCCCTGTGTATCATTTGCTCAAAAATGTTGGCGGCAGACAGCATGAAACCTAATAAACTTAAACGACATTTGGAAACGCTTCATAGTGAGTACGTAAACAAACCCAGAGAATTCTTCGAATTAAAATTAAAATCATATGAAAAGCAAAAATCATTGTTTAAAAAAACTTTGTCTGTGAATGAAAAAGCTTTAATTGCCTCTTACAAACTTTCATATAAAATAGCCAGATGTAAAAAGCCTCACACCATTGGTGAAGAGCTTATTTTGCCAGCCGCAATTGAGATTGTAGAAATTATGTTTGGAGATAATTTTGCAAAACAATTGCAGTCTATACCTGTTTTAAATGATACTGTTGCCCGTCGAATTGCTGATATAGCTGAAGATGTAGAGTGTCAGCTTTTGTCGAAGTTGCGTGACAAATTGTTTTCAATACAACTCGATGAGGCAACAGATAGTAATAAAGATGCTCATTTCATTGCCTATGTTAGATTTTGTGATGATTTGTCAGTAGTAGAAGAATTACTTTTCTGCAAACCAATAGAACTCAAAGCAACAGCACTCGCATTATTTGCTATCTTAAATGATTTTATGAACGAGGCAAACATAGAATGGAAAAATTGCGTCGGAATATGCACCGATGGTGCTCGTTCTATGTCCGGAAGATTCCAAAGTATTCAAGCACTTGTGAAACAAAAATCGCCACAGTGCGTCTGGACACATTGCATGATCCACAGAGAAGCTTTGGCTTCCAAAGAAATGAGTCCTGGTTTGAATATTGTGTTAACTACGGTTGTAACCGTAGTAAATTATATAAAAATGAGACCCCTGAAATCAAGAATCTTTTCCGCACTTTGTAAAGACATGGGTGCAGTACATTCAGCGTTACTATTTTATTGCGAGGCAAGATGGTTATCACGAGGGAAATTTTTGCAACGTGTTTATGAATTAAAAGAAGAAATCGCCGTTTTCCTAGAAGAGGAAAACAGACCGGAAGCTGAGAATTTTCGCGATAGTTTATTTGTGATGAAATTGAGCTACATGGTCGACATATTCGAGAAATTAAATAACTTGAATCTTCATCTGCAAGGAGCAAATACACATATATTGGATACGAGTGATAAAGTTAATGCTTTTTGTAGGAAATTGGAATTGTGGAGCAGAAATTTAAAGCAAGAAAACTTAACAATGTTTGCAAATTTGAATGATTGTATTAAAACTTACAAGGCTGAAGAACAACATGTAAAAGTTGTTTTTGCAACCATTGAAAATCATTTAGCAATGCTAGCAAAGAATTTTAAAAAGTACTTTCTTGCTGACGACAAACTGATATCAAGTTACAAGTGGGTGAGGGATCCATTTCAAAATACTCCCGAAGGACTCTCAATTGAAGAGGAAGAAACCTTCATAGACTTCACGGCAAGCGGCGAAACCAAAAGACAATTTAGTAATAAATCACTCTTTGAATTTTGGGCAGGAGTGGATGATGAGTTTTCTGCACTAAAAACAAGGGCATTTCGCATTCTACTACCATTTTCAACATCTTACCTTTGTGAAACTGGATTTTCTGCGGTGGCTTCTTTGAAGACAAAATATAGATCTCAGCTAAATATAGAAAAAGAACTGAGAGTGTCTATTTCTAATATTAAACCCCCTTTCGAAAAACTTTGCTCTGAAAGACAGGCCCAAGGAAGTCACTAATAATTATTAAATTTGTTTTTAATTTAGTAAGTTGTTTTAATTTAATAAGTTAATTATTAAATATGTCGAAATGTATTTTGTTTTGTATGTGTGTGTGTGTTCTTTCCTTTCAGTCACTTAATCAATTTTTTTAAATAACATTTTCTCTTGGATATGCTCGCGCGCCCCCATTAGTGTGCTCGCGCCCCCCTAGGGGGGCGCGCCCCACAGGTTGAGAATCACTGTGCTAGAGATTGAAATTCTTCTTTGTAAGACCTTTTGAATCAAATGATACTTTTTTCGGTTCATTAAGCTTAAATTTAAAAATTAAGATTAACTTTTATTATTATATTTTTTAAATAAAAAAAATATCGTTCGAAGTGACGCCTGTAAATGTTTTATGATCTGACTTCTACAGTACTTTTGCAGCGAAAACTTTTCATATTTAATAGAGGCTACAATAATTTTTTAACTCATTTATGCCGAAGGTTGAAATTATTCTTTGGAAGCCCTATTGAATCAATTAATATTTTATTTGATTCATGAAACTGATAATTAAAAAATAGGAGATGTCATTATAATTATATATGATGATGCAAAATAAATCGCCTTACCTTTCGAGCCTGTAAATGTTGTTTTATGGTTTGACTTCTACAGTATTTTTGCAGCGAAATCTTTTAAATTTTCATAGAGGCTACAATAATTTTTTTAAATCATTTAAGCCGGAGGTTGAAATTATTCTTTGAAAGCCCTATTGAATCAATTAATATTTTATTTGATTCATGAAACTGATAATTAAAAAATGGGAAATATCATTATAATTATATATGATGATGCAAAATAAATGGCGTTCCCCTTCGCGCCTGTAAATGTTGTTTTATGGTTTGACTTCTACAGTATTTTTGCAGCGAAATCTTTTAAATTTTCATAGAGGCTACAATAATTTTTTTAAATCATTTAAGCCGGAGGTTGAAATTATTCTTTGAAAGCCCTATTGAATCAATTAATATTTTATTTGATTCATGAAACTGATAATTAAAAAATCTGAGCTGTCATTATAATTATATATGATGATGCAAAATAAATGACGTTCCCCTTCGCACCTGTAAATGGTGTTTTAAGGTCTGATATCTACAGTATTTTTGCAGCGAAACCTTTTCACCTTTAATAGAGGCTACAATAAATTTTTTCCTCATTTATGCCTAAAGTTGAAACTCTTCTTTGGAACAGTCATTATAATTATATATCATAATGCAAAATAAATGGCGTTCAGCTTCGCGCCTGTAAATGTTGTTTTATTGTCTGACATCTACAGCATTTTTGCAGCGAAATATTTTCATCTTTAATAGAGGCTGCGATAAATGTTTTTAACTCATTTATGCCGGTGGTTGAAACTTTTCTTTGAAAACCCATTGAATTAAGTGATATTTTATTTAATTCATGAAACTGATAATTAAAAAATGGGAGCAGTTATTGTAATTATATATGTTGATACAAAATAAATGGCGTTCCCCTTCGCGCCTGTAAAGGTTGTTTTATGGTCTGACTTCTACAGTATTTTTGCAGCGAAATATTTTCATCTTTAATAGAGGCTACAATAAATTTTTTAACTCATTTATGCCGAAGGTTGAAACTTTTGTTTGAAAGCCCTATTGAATCAAATTATATTTTTGTTTGATTCATGAAAATGATAAATAATATAAAATGGGATCAGTCAGTTTAATTATTTATGATGATGCAAAATAAATGCTTTCCCTTTCGCGCCTGTAAATGTTGTTTTATGGTCTGAGTTCTACAGTATTTTTGCTGCAAAATCTTTTCATCTTTTATCTACAATAATTTTTTTTTTAACATTGAAAATGTTTTTATCCTTATTAATTGCTATAACAAACTTTTTTAACTCCCATATGCCGGAGGTTGAAATTCTTCTTTGGTAGCTTTTTTGTGTCAAAATATATTTTATTTGTTTCATTAGAACTATTTTTAAATAAATGTGAGTAGCCTTTATTATTATATCTGACAGAGTAATAGAAATGTCGTTCGATTTCAAGTTCTAAACGTTGTTTAAATCTCGGCATAAAGAAAAATATGTTTAAAAAAATCTGATTATGCTTTATAATTTTATGTGATGATGCAAAATAAATAGCTTTATACGCCTGTAAATTCTGTTTTAAGGTATGACTTCTACAACAGTTGCGCAGCGAATACTTTTTACTAACTTTCGTATTTTTGCCAGTACTTTTAATGAATGTATTTTCGTTTTTTTTAATGAATGATAAAACAAAACATTTTAACTAATATTAGCTAGAGGGTGAAATTATTCTTTACATGTCCTTATGAATATTTAATTCAGTTCATTAAACTTATATTTAAAAATGAAAACATCTTTTAAATTTCTAAATGATAATTCAAAATAAAAAACATTCCATGACGTGCCTCTAGATTTGTTTTACACTTTATATTCTACAGCAGTTGAGCAGCGACTACTTTAAGTGATTTTCGAAACCTTGTCAATTTCAATTTAAGCTACAACAAATCTTTTTAACTCCTTTATGCTAGAGATTGAAATTCTTCTTTGTATGACCTATGGAGTCAAATTGTATTTTATTTGGTTCATTAAACTTACAGCTAAAAAAATAGGAGTCGCTTTTGTTATTGAATCTCATAAAGGAAAATAAATGACGTTCGATGTCAAGCCTGTAAATGTTGTGTTATGGTTTGATTGATTTCTACAGCACTTTCGCATCGAATACTTTTACTGACTTTCGGAATTTTGTCAGCTTCGATGAATGCTAAAACAAAACTTTTTAACAGATATTAGTTAGAGCTTGAAAATTTTCTTTACATGTCCTTATCAAATATTTAATTCAATAAATTAAACTTCTATTTAAAAATGTGAAAAGCTGTTATATTTCTATATGAGGATGCAAAATAAAAGACGTTCCATGACTATCTACAAATCTACAGACTACAGACACGTAGATTTCTTTTACACTTTATCTTCTACAGCAGTTCATCAGTGAATGATTTAACTGACTTTAGAAATCTTCTCAATTTCAATAAAAGCTACAATAAATCTTTTAACTCATTTATACTAGAGATTGTAATTCTACTTTGTAAGACCTTCTGAGTAAAATGATATTTTATTTGGTTCATTAAACTTACATTTAAAAAAATAGGAGTAGCTTTTATTATTTAATCTCATAAAGGAAAATAAATGACATTGGATATTGCGCCTGTAAATGTTGTTTTATGGTATGACTTCAACAACATTTGTGCAGCGAATACTTTTACTGACTTTCGGAATTTTACCAGCTTCAATGAATGCTAAAAAATCTTTTTAACAGATATAAACTAGAGGTTGAAATTAATCTTTACGTGTCCTTATCGAATATTTAATTCAATTCATTAAACTTATATTTAAAAATGTAGAAAGCTTTTATATTTCTATATGAGGATGCAAAATAAAAGACGTTCCATGACTATCTACAAATCTACAGGTACTGTCCATGACTAAAACAAATCTATATGCACTTAGATTTGTTTTACACTTTATCTTCCACAGCAGTTGAGCAATGAATACTTTAACTGACTTTTAAAATCTTATCAATTTCAATGGAAGCTACAATAAATATTTTTAACTCATTTAGCTAGATATTGAAATTCAACTTTGTAAGACCTTCTGAGTAAAATGATATTTTATTTGGTTCATTAAACTTATATTTTTTTAACAAAAAGAAAGGAGTATATTTTATTATTAAATCTGATAAAGAAAATATATGACATTCGATGTCGCGCCTGTAAATGTTGTTTTTATGGTTGACTTCTACAACATTTGAGCTTCGAATACTTTTACTGACTTTCGGAATTTTACCAGCTTCAATGAATGCTAAAAAATCTTTTTAACAGATATAAACTAGAGGTTGAAATTATTCTTTACATGTCCTGATTAAATATTTAATTCAATTCATTAAGCTTATATTTAAAAAATGTGAAAAGCTTTTATATTTCTACACTATGATGCAAAATAAACGACGTTCCATGACGTACCAGTAGATTTCTTTTACACTTTATCTTCTACAAAAGTTTCGCAGCGAATGATTTAACTGACTTTCGAAATCTTGTCAATTTCAATCAATGTTACAATAAATCTTTTTAAAACATTTATGGTAGAGATTGAAATTCTTCTTTGTAAGACCTATTGAATCAAATGATACTTTTTTCGGTTCATTAAATTACATTTTTTTTAAGTAGTAGATTTTGTTATTAAATCTGATAATGGAAAATAAATGAAGTTCGATGTCTCGCCTGTAAATATTGTTTTATGGTATGACTTCTACAACATTTGAGCAGCGAATACTTTAACTGACTTTCCAAACCACGTCAATTTCAATGAAAGCTAGAATAAATCTTTTAACTCACTTATGCTAGAGATTGAAATTTTTCTTTGTAATACCTTTTGAGACAAATGATAATTTATTTGGTTCATTAAACTTCCATTTAAAAAAATAGGAGTAGCTTTTATTATTAAATCTGATAAAAGAAAATAAATGACGTTGAACATCACGCCTGTAAATATTGTTTTGTGATCTGACTTGCTCAACGAATGCTTTTACTGACTTTCGAAATCTTCTTATCCTCAATGGATGCTCCAAAAAACTTTTTAACTCATTTATACCTAAGGTTGAAACTTTTCTTTCAAAGACCTTTTATATCAAATGATATTTTGTTTCATTAAACTTATATTTAAAAAAATGTGAGTAGCTTCATTATTAAAGCTGATAAAGGAAAATATTTTATGTTCAATGTAGTGTTTGTGAATGTTGTTCCATGGTCTGACTTCTACAGCACTTTCCTACTGAAATCTTTAACTGATGCAAAATAAATGGCATTCCCCTTCGCGCCTGTAAATATTGTTTTGTAGTCTGACTTCTACAGAACTTTTGAAGCTAAATCTTTTCATCTTTAATGAAGGCTTCAATAAATGTTTTTAACTCGTTTATGTTAGAGGTTTAAATTCTTCTTTGGGACCTTTATTAAATCAAATGATACTTTTTTTGTTTCGTGAAACTAATGATTAAAAATGTGAATAATCATTATTATTATGTTTGCAGATGCAAAATAAATGAAGTATAACGTCTTGCTTTTCAGTGTTTTTTTATGTTCTTCATTCTACAGTGATAGTTTTTACTGATTTTCAAATCATGTCATTTTTAATGAAGGTACAAAAAATTTTTTAACTGATTTATGTTAGAGGTTGAAATTCTTCTTTGGGAGATTTATTAAATCAAATGGTACTTTTTTTCGTGAAACTTATATTTACATAATGAGAACAATCAGTATTATTACTTTTGTTGATGCAAAATAAATGACGTTTAACGTTTTGATTTTCAGTGTTTTTTTATGTTCTGCATTCTACAGTGATAGATTTAACTTATTTAACCCATTTTCAAAATCTTCTCATCTTTAATGAAGGCTACAATAAATCTTTTAACTCGTTTATGTCAAAAGTTGAAATTCTTCTTTGGGAGCTTTATTAAATCAAATGATACTTTATTTGATTCGTGAAACTTATAATTAAAAAATGGGAACAATTATTACTATTACGATTGTCGATGCAAAATCAATGACGTTTAATGTCATATTTCTCAGTGTTTTTTCATATTCTGCATTCTAAAGTGACAGATTTAACTCATTTTCAAGATCTTGTCAACTTTAATAAAGGTTACAATAAATCTTTTTAATTCATTTATTTCGGAGGTTGAAATTTTTCTTTGGTAGCAAAATTTAAATGATACTTTATTTTTTTCATGAAACTTATAATTAAAGTATGGGAACAATCATTATTATTTCTTTTGTCGGTGCAGAATAAATGACATTTTACGTCATGCTTCTCAGTGTCTAAGTTTTGCATTCGACAGCGATAGTATTTACTGATTTTTGAAATATTGCCATAATTAAAGTAGATTACAATAAATATGTTTAACTCATTTAAACAGAAGATTGATATTATTTTATTAATGCTTTAAACTTTTTTTTTTGCTTAGTAGACTATGTTTAAAAATTATTTCAATTTAAAAAAAAATATTCCGATGATGCTTCATCTTCAGCTATGATTCTAGAAATAATGCGGTTTTCATTATCGTTAAATACTTATTGTTTGTCTTGCAGATTGTTTCAAATGTTTTATGGCAGAATAAATCTTTTGTAAATTAATTTCCAGTGCTTAAATCGTTTAAACGGGAAGTTCATGTTATTTTATTAATGTTAAAACTTGTATCTGCTCTGTAGAATATGTTTAAAAAAGTTATTTCATTTTATAAAAAAAAATTTCCTATGATGGTTCATCTTCAGTTATGATTCTAGAAATAATGCAGTTTTCATCATCGTTAAATACTTATCCTTTGTATGCAGATTTTTTCAAATGTTTTATGCCAGAATAAATCTTTTGTAAATTAATTTCCAGTGCTTAAATCGTTTAAACGATAGGTACATGTTATTTTATTAATGCTTTAAACTTGTATCTGCTCTGTAGAATATGTTTAAAAAATTATTTTCTTTTATATAAAAAATTGTCCGGTGATGGTTCATATTCAGCTGTGATTCTAGAAATAATGCAGTGTTCATCATCGTTAAATACTTATCATTTGTTTTGCAAATTTTTTCAAATGTTTTATGATAGAATAAATCTTTTGTAAATTAATTTTCAGTGCTTAAATCGTTTAAACGGGAGGTTCATGTTATTTTATTAAAGCTTTAAACTTGTATCTGCTGTGTAGAATATGTTTAAAAAATTATTTCATTTATATAAAAAAATGTCCGATGATGGTTCATATTCAGCTGTGATTCTAGAAATAATGCAGTGTTCATCATCGTTAAATACTTATCATTTGTTTTGCAGATTTTTTCAAATGTTTTATGCCAGAATAAATCTTTTGTAAATTAATTTCCAGTGCTTAAATCGTTTAAACGATAGGTACATGTTATTTTATTAATGCTTTAAACTTGTATCTGCTCTGTAGAATATGTTTAAAAAATTATTTTCTTTTATATAAAAAATTGTCCGGTGATGGTTCATATTCAGCTGTGATTCTAGAAATAATGCAGTGTTCATCATCGTTAAATACTTATCTTTAATTTTGCAGATTTTTTTCAAATGTTTTATGGCAGAATAAATCTTTTGTAAATTAATTCCCAGTGCTAATCGTTTAAACGGGAGGTTTATGTTTTCTTATTAATGCTTTAAACTTGTATCTGCTCTGTAGAATATGTTTAAAAAATTATTTCATTTTATAAACTAAAATGTCCTATGATGGTTCATATTCAGCTGTGATTCTAGAAATAATGCAGTGTTCATCATCGTTAAATACTTATCATTTGTTTTGCAGATTTTTTCAAATGTTTTATGCCAGAATAAATCTTTTGTAAATTAATTTCCAGTGCTTAAATCGTTTAAACGGGAAGTTCATGTTATTTTATTAATGTTAAAACTTGTATCTGCTCTGTAGAATATGTTTAAAAAATATTTAATTTTATATTTAAAAAAATTGTTCGTTGATGATTCATCTTCAGCTATGATTCTAAAATAATGCAGTGTTCATCATCGTTAAATACTTATCATTCGTTTTGCAGATTTTTTAAAATGTTTTATACCTGAATAAATCTTTTGTAAATTAATTTCCAGTACTTAAATCGTTTAAACGATAGGTACATGTTATTTTATTAATGCTTTAAACTTGTATCTGCTCTGTAGAATATGTTTAAAAAATTATTTTCTTTTATATAAAAAATTGTCCGGTGATGGTTCATATTCAGCTGTGATTCTAGAAATAATGTAGTGTTCATCATCGTTAAATTCTTATCTTTAATTTTGCAGATTTTTTTCAAATGTTTTATGGCAGAATAAATCTTTTGTAAATTAATTTCCAGTGCTAATCGTTTAAACGGGAGGTTCATGTTATTTTATTAATGCTTTAAACTTGTATCTGCTCTGTAGAATATGTTTAAAAAATTATTTCATTTTATATAAAAAAATGCCCGATGATGGTTCATCTTTAGATTCTAGAAATAATGCGGTGTTCATCATCGTTAAATACTTATCATTCGTTTTGCAGATTTTTTAAAATGTTTTATACCTGAATAAATCTTTTGTAAATTAATTTCCAGTGCTTAAATCGTTTAAACGGGAGGTTCATGTTATTTTATTAATGCTTTAAACTTGTATCTGCTCTGTAGAATATGTTTAAAAAATTATTTTCTTTTATATAAAAAATTGTCCGGTGATGGTTCATATTCAGCTGTGATTCTAGAAATAATGTAGTGTTCATCATCGTTAAATACTTATAATTTGTTTTGCAGATTTTTTTCAAATGTTTTTTGCCAGAATAAATGTTTTGTAAATTAATTTCCAGTGCTTAAATCGTTTAATTGGGAGGTTCATGTTATTTTATTAATGCTTTAAACTTGTATCTGCTCTGTAGAATATGTTTAAAAAATTATTTCATTTTGTAAAAAAAAAAAAGTTGATTGATGATGGATCATCTTTAGCTGTGATTCTAGAAATAATGCAGTGTTCATCATCGTTAAATACTTATCATTTGTTTTGCAGATTTTTTCAAATGTTTTATACCAGAATAAATCTTTTGTAAATTAATTTCCAGTGCTTAAATCGTTTAAACGGGAGGTTCATGTTATTCTATTAATGCTTTAAACTTTTGTCTGCTCTGTAGAATATGTTTAAAAAATTATTTCATTTTATATAAAAAATTGTCCTATAATGGTTCAAGTTCAGCTATGATTCTAGAAATAATGCGGTGTTCATCATCGTTAAATAGTTATTATTTGTTTTGCAGATTTTTTTCAAATGTTTTTTGCCAGAATAAATGTTTTGTAAATTAATTTCCAGTGCTTAAATCGTTTAATTGGGAGGTTCATGTTATTCTATTAATGCTTTAAACTTTTGTCTGCTCTGTAGAATATGTTTAAAAAATTATTTCATTTTATATAAAAAATTGTCCCATGATGGTTCATGGTGACATGGTGATTCAGCTGTGATTCTAGAAATAATGCAGTGTTCATCATCGTTAAATACTTATCATTTGTTTTGCATATTTTTTCAAATGTTTTATGCCAGAATAAATCTTTTGTAAATTAATTTCCAGTGCTTAAATCGTTTAAACGAAAGGTTCATGTTATTTTATTAATGTTTAAACTTGTATCTGCTCTGTAGAATATGTTTAATAAATTATTTAATTTTATATAAAAAAGTCCCATGATGGTTCATGGTGACATGGTGATTCAGCTGTGATTCTAGAAATAATGCAGTGTTCATCATCGTTAAATACTTATCATTCGTTTTGCAGATTTTTTAAAATGTTTTATACCTGAATAAATCTTTTGTAAATTAATTTCCAATACTTAAATCGTTTAAACGGGAGGTTCATGTTATTTTATTACTGCTTTAAATTTTTACCTGATCTGTAGAATATGTTTAAAAAAATATTTCATTTAATATAAAAAATTGTCCAATGATGGTACATATTCAGCTGTGATTCTAGAAATAATGCAGTGTTCATCATCGTTAAATACTTATCATTTGTTTTGCAGATTTTTTGAAATGTTTTATGCCAGAATAATCTTTTGTAAATTAATTTCCAGTGCTTAAATCGTTTTAAAACGGGAGGTTCATGTTATTTTATTAAAGCTTTAAACTTGTATCTGCTGTGTAGAATATGTTTAAAAAATTATTTCATTTATATAAAAAAATGTCCGATGATGGTTCATATTCAGCTGTGATTCTAGAAATAAGGCAGTGTTCATCATCGTTAAATACTTATTTGTTTTGTAGATTTTTTGAAATGTTTTATGCCAGAATAAATCTTTTGTAAATTAATTTCCAGTGCTTAAATCGTTTTAAACGGGAGGTTCATGTTATTCTAGTAATGCTTTAAACGTTTGTCTGCTCTGGAGAATATGTTTAAAAAATTATTTCATTTTATATAAAAAATTGTCCGATGATGGTTCATATTCAGCTGTGATTCTAGAAATAAGGCAGTGTTCATCATCGTATACTTATTTGTTTTGCAGATTTTTGAAATGTTTTATGCCAGATAAATCTTGTAAATTAATTTCCAGTGCTTAAATCGTTTAAACGGGAGGTTCATGTTATTCTATTAATGCTTTAAACTTTTGTCTGCTCTGTAGAATATGTTTAAAAAATTATTTCATTTTATATAAAAAATTGTCCTATAATGGTTCAAGTTCAGCTATGATTCTAGAAATAATGCGGTGTTCATCATCGTTAAATAGTTATTATTTGTTTTGAATATTTTTTTCAAATGTTTTATGCCAGGATAATTCTTTTGTAAATTAATTTCCAGTGTTTAATCGTTTAAACGGAGGTTGATATTATTTTATTAATGCTTTAAACTTGTATCTGCTCTGTAGTGTCTATTTAAAAAATTATTTCATTTTACATAAAAAAATGCCCGAAGATGGATCATCTTTAGATTCTAGAAATAATGCGGTGTTCATCATCGTTAAATAGTTATTATTTGTTTTGCATATTTTTTTCAAATGTTTTATGCCAGGATAATTCTTTTGTAAATTAATTTCCAGTGTTTAATTTTTTTAAACTAAAGGTTGATATTATTTTATTAATGCTTTAAACTTGTATCTGCTCTGTAGAAAATGTTCAAAAAATTATTTCATTTATATAAAAAATTGTCCATGAAGTTCATGTTCACTGTGATTCTAGAAATAAGGCAGTGTTCATCATCGTAAATACTATTTGTTTTGCAGATTTTTTTGAAATGTTTTATGCCAGAATAAATTTTTGTAAATTAATTTCCAGTTTAAATCATTTAAAACGGGATTCATGTTATTTTATTAATGCTTTAAACTTGTCTGCTCTGTAGAATATGTTTAAAAAATTATTTCATTTATATAAAAAAATGTCCGATGATTCTTCTATTCAGCTGTGATTCTAAAATAATGTAGTATTCATCATCGTTAAATTCTTATCTTTAATTTTGCAGATTTGTTCAAATGTTTTATGTCAGAATTATTTTCTGGAAATTAATTTCCATTGTTTAATTCGTTTAAACTGGCGATTGATATTATTTTATTAATGCTTTAAACTTGTATCTGCTTTGTAGAATATGTTTAAAAAATTATTCAATTTTATATTTATAAAAATTGTTCGATGATGGTTCATCTTCAGCTATGATTCTAGAAATAATGTGTGTTCATAATCGTTAAATAGTTATTATTTGTTTTGCATATTTTTTCAAATGTTTTATGCCAGTTTTTTTTGTAAATTAATTTCCAGTGTTAAATCATTTAAACGGGAGTTCATGTTATTTTATTAATGCTTTAAACTTGTATCTGCTCTGTAGAATATGTTTAAAAAATTATTTCATTTTATATTTATAAAAATTGTTCGATGATGGTTCATCTTCAGCTATGATTCTAGAAATAATGTGTGTTCATAATCGTTAAATAGTTACATTATTATTATTATTATTTTTTTTTTGCAGATTTCTTCAAATGTTTTATGCTTGGATAATTCTTCTTCAAATTAATTTCCAGTGTTTAACTCGTTTCAACCTGAGGTTATTATTTTATTAATGCTTTAAATTTGCATCTGCTCTGTAGAATATGTTTAAAAAATTATTTCATTTTATAAAAATATTGTGGGAGGATGATTATCCTTCAGCTCTGATTCTAGAAATAATTCGGTGTTCATCATCGTAAAATATTTATATCATTTTTTTTGCAGATTTTCTCAAATGTTTTATGCCAGGATAATGTTTCTAGAAATTAACTTTCAGTGTTTAACTCATTTAAACCGTAGGTTGATATTATTTTATTAATGCTTTAAACTTGTATCTGCTCTGTAGAATATATTTAAAAAATTATTTCATTTTACATAAAAAAATGCCCGAAGATGGATCATCTTTAGATTCTAGAAATAATGCGGTGTTCAACATCGTTAAATAGTTATATTATTATATTTTTTGAAGATTTCTTCAAATGTTTTACGCCAGAATAATTTTTCTGGAAATTAATTTCCAGTGTTTAACTTATTTAAATCGGAGATTTATATTATTTTATTAATACTTTAAACTTGTATCGCCTCTTTGTAGTATATGTTTAAAACATTTATTTCACTTTTATAAAAAAAAATTGTCGGATGATGGTTCTTCTTCAGCTATGATTCTAGAAATAATGCGATGTTCATCATCGTTAAATAGTTATATTATTTTTTCTGGATTTCTTCAAATGCTTTATGACAGGATAATTTTTCTGGAAATTACTTTCATTGTTTAACTCATTTAAACCGGAGGTTGATATTATTTTATTAATACTTTAAACTTGTATCGCCTCTTTGTAGTATATGTTTAAACCATTTATTTCACTTTTATAAAGAAAATTGTCTGATGAAGGGTCATCTTCAGCTATGTTTCTAGAAATAATGCTGTGTTCATCATCGTTAAATAGTTATATTATTTTTTTGGAAGATTTCTTCGAATGTTTCATGCCAGGATAATTTTAATCGAAATTAATTTCCAGTGTTTAACTCATTTAAACCGGAGATTGATATTATTTTGTTAATGATTTAAACTTGTATCTGCTCTGTATAATATGTTTAAAAAATATTTAATTTTATAAAAAAAAATTGTCGGATGATGGTTCTTCTTCAGCTATGATTCTAGAAATAATGCGATGTTCATCATCGTTAAATAGTTATATTATTTTTTCTGGATTTCTTCAAATGCTTTATGACAGGATAATTTTTCTGGAAATTACTTTCATTGTTTAACTCATTTAAACCGGAGGTTGATATTATTTTATTAATACTTTAAACTTGTGTCTGCTCTGTTGAATATGTTTAAAAAATTATTTCCTTTTATAAAAATAATGTGGGAGGATGATTCTTCTTCAGCTGTGATTCTAGAAATAATGTGGTGTTCATCATCGTAAAATAGTTATATTATTTTTTTTTGTAGATTTCTTCAAGTGTTTTATGCCCGGATAATTTTCCTGGAAATTAATTTCCAATGTTTAACTCATTTAAGCCGGGGGTTGATATTATTTTATTAATACTTTAAACTTGTGTCTGCTCTGTTGAATATGTTTAAAAAATTATTTCCTTTTATAAAAATAATGTGGGAGGATGATTCTTCTTCAGCTGTGATTCTAGAAATAATGTGGTGTTCATCATCGTAAAATAGTTATATTATTTTTTTTTTTTTGTAGATTTCTTCAAGTGTTTTATGCCCGGATAATTTTCCTGGAAATTAATTTCCAATGTTTAACTCATTTAAGCCGGGGGTTGATATTATTTTATTAATACTTTAAACTTGTATCGCCTCTTTGTAGTATATGTTTAAAACATTTATTTCACTTTTATAAAAAAAAATTGTCGGATGATGGTTCTTCTTCAGCTATGATTCTAGAAATAATGTGATGTTCATCATCTTTAATAGTTATATTTTTGTAGATTTTTTTTCAATGTTTTATGCCGGATAATTTTACTGGAAATTAATTTCAGTGTTTAACTCATTTAAAGGGGTTGATATTATTTTATTAATACTTTAAACTTGCGTCTGCTCTGTTGAATATGTTTAAAAAATTATTTCCTTTTATAAAAATAATGTGGGAGGATGATTCTTCTTCAGCTATGATTCTAGAAATAATGTGGTGTTCATCATCGTTAAATAGTTATATTATTATATTTTTTGAAGATTTCTTCAAATGTTTTATGATAATTTTCCTTTTGGAAATTAATTTCCAATGTTAACTCATTTAAGGTGATTCAGCTGTGATTCTAGAAATAATGCAGTGTTCATCATCATATATTTATATTTTTTTGCAGATTTGTTCAAATGTTTTATGTCAGGATTATTTTCTGGAAATTAATTTCCATTGGTTAACTATAATTAAAGTTGAAGAACGAAGTAAATTAGGTTGATTTATTTTTATTAATGTTTAAAATTGTTCTTCTCTGTAGAATATGTTTAAAAAATTATTTCATTTTTAAAAAAATTGTCAGTTGATGGCTTTAATTCTAGATTTAATGCAGTGTTCATCATCGTGAAAGAGTTATATATTATTTTTTTGCAGATTTCTTCAAATGTTTTATGCCAGGATAATTCTCCTGGTTTTGTACTCATATAAATATTTTGTACTCATATAAATTACAGCAATAGGTATATTAATCACAATAATTTTTTGTTAAAATCTTATAATACTTTATAATAATGCATTTTTATGAAATTTCTCGTTTCATAATATGTCAATAGAAACACAAAAATGAAGGTTCATGGCTTGACGATTAACTACTCCGAAAATTAAACTTCAACATTCTACTGTTAATTTCTGGTTAAATGACGAGTCTAGCTCGTCATTAGTTTTTTCATTCCATACGGCACAATGACGAGCTACACTCGTCATGCGATTAAAGTTACTGTTAAATATGATATTTAATTTAGTTTAAAATTTCTAGTGTACTGAATTTGGCAAAACTTTTATCACTTGTAAAAATCACAAGTCACTATTTCATATTGTTTACTTGGTACAAGTCATTGCCAAATTAATGAGTCAGAATAAAAGAAAACCTACTAAGAAATGCCGTGTGTGTTACAAGAATCAAATTAAAAGTGAGACTACTTGGCGGTGTAAACAATTAAGAATTCCTTTGCACTTTGTTTTGAAAAAAACCACTAGCTTGAAGACTATTATCTGTATACCTTATTAATGTTTTGCTTTGATATTTTCTTAATTTTACTGTTTCTGATATTATTTAACACTATGTAAAAAGTGGATTTTAATTAAAAATATGTAAGAATTGTAAAATGAAACAAGTTTTTTAAATAAAAAATTAAATGGTTATTTCATGCACAGTTTTTCATTATTAAATCATACCGGAAGGGGTTAATATTTTTTTGTCTCTAGTACATATGTCACAACAATTCTAATCTAAATTCATTCCGGAATCGAGAAAACAGATATATGCACTTTTCTTTAAGTCCATAGAGAAATCAACATAGAGTAAAAATAGATTCTGGCATCTCCCAAACTGAAATTTGCTATGCAAATTAAAGACTAAAATTAATGCAACTATAAAATTTTCTTTACTTTGAACATGAAAGAGAAATAGCAATCATAAAAGTAAATGCAAAATAAATGTCACTGAAAATGGCGCCTGTAATGATTTATAGTTAGTCGTCTAGAGCGATTTTGCAGTGAACGCTTTCACTGACTTTCGGAAACTTGATACTTCTGCAATAAATGATGCAATAATTATTTTTAAAAGTACAGCACACTTTTTAAATGGATTTTATAAATTATTAACTGAAAGAAAAGAAATATTTTGTGTTCATATCAATTGCAGTAAAAATTAAATTAATCACATCAGTTTTTTCTTAATTAATATAATTATTTTTAATTTTATAAATTATTAACAGACAGATATGAAATATTTTGTACTCATATATATTACAGCAATACGTATATTACTCCTTAATTTTTTGGCTAAAATCTAATAATATGTTTAATAATGCATTTTCATGGAATTACTCGTTTCATGATGTGTCAATAGAAACACAAAAATGAAGATTCACTACTAAATGATTAACTACACAGAAAATTAAGCTTCAATATTCTGCTGTTAATATTTTTTTAATATTACGAGTATAGATGTTTCTAAAATTTAGAAAAGTAAAATTTATGCAACTGTAAAATTTTCTTTCCTGTGAACATGACAGGAAAACTGCAATCATAAACGTAACTGCAAAATAAATGACACTGGAAAATGGCGCCTGTAAATGTTGTTTTATGGCTTGTCGCCTACAGCGATTTTGCAGCAAAAACGTTCATTATCTTTCGGAAACTTGCTACTTCTACAATGAATGCTGCAATAATTATTTTTAAAAATTCAGCATACTTAATAAAAGGAATTTATAAATTATTAACTGAAAGAAATGAAATATTTTTTGCTAATTTCAATTGCAGTAAAAAGTAAAATTAATCCCCTTCCTTTTTCTTAATTATCATAATTATTTTTAATTTTATGGATTATTTACTGACAGATATGTAATATATTATGCTCAGAAAAATTACATCACTATTTACAATAATCACATTAACATTTTTGTGAAAATCTCGTATTTTTTAATAATATTTTCACTGACTTTTGGTAACTTGTTACTTCTACAATGAATGCTGCTATAATTATTTTTAAAAGTACAGCAGATTTTATAAACGGAATTTATAAATTATTACCTGAAAAAAAAGAAATATTTTGTGCTCATATAAATTGCACTAAAAGTAAATTAACCACATTATTTTTTCGTAATTATTAAAATTATTTTTAATTTTTTGAAATAGTAACTGACAGTTATAAAATATTTTGTGCTCATATAAATTACACCACATGGTACATTAATCACGTTAATATTCTTGTTAAAATCTCTAATTTTTTAATAATACTTTTACTGATTTTTGGTAACTTGCTACTTCTAGAATTAATGATGCAATAATTATTTTCAAAAGTACAGCATATTTTATAAAAGGAATTTATAAATTATTAACTGAAATAAATGTAACATTTTGTACTCATATAAATTGCAGTAAAATGTAAATTAATCACTTCACTTTTTTATAAATTAATATAACTACTTTTAATTTTATGAATTTTTAACTGACAAATATGAAATATTTTGTACTCATATAAATTACAGTAATAGATATATTAATAATTAACTCTTTTTTAAAATCTAATAATATTTTCTTTACATTGAGCATAAAAGAAAAATTTCAATTATAAAAGTAACTGCAAAATAAATGACACTGGAAATGGCGCCTGTAAATGTTGTTTTATGGCTTGTCGCCTACAGCGATTTTGCAGCGAAAACTTTTATTGTCTTTCGGAAACTTGCTACTTTCTACAATGAATGCTGCAATAATTATTTTTAAAAGTACACTATAATTTATAAAAGGAATTTATAGATTATTAACTGAAAGAAATTAAATATTTTGTGCTAATATAAATTGCAGTAAAAAGTAAAATTAATCTCATTAGTTTTACCTTAATTAATATAATTACTTTTAATTTTAAGGATTATTTATTGACAGATATGAGATATATTGTGCTCAAATAAATGAAAACACTAGGTATATGGATCACATTAATAATTTTTGTTAAAATCTCGAATTTTTTAATAATACTTTCACTGACTTTTGGTAACTTGCTGCTTCTGGAATGAATGCTGCAATAATTATTTTTAAAAGTTCAGCATACTTAATAAAAGGAATTTATAAATTATTAACTTTAAGAAATGAAATATTTTGTGCTAATATCAATTGCACTAAAAAGTAAATTAATCACATTAATTTTTTTCTTAATTATTAAAATTATATTTAATGCTTTGAAATAGTAACTGACAGTTATGAAATACTTTGTGCTCATATAAATTACACCACATGGTACATTAATCACATTAATATTTTTGTTAAAATCTCTTATCTTTTAATAATACTTTCACTGACTTTTAGTAACTTGCTATTTCTAGAATGAATGCTGCAATAATTATTTTTAAAAATACAGCATACTTTATAAAAGGAATTAATAAATTATTAACAGAAAGATATCAAATATTTTGTACTCATATGAATTGCACTAAAAAGTAAATTAATCACATTAGTTTTTTCTTAATTATTATAATTATTTGTAATTTTTTGAAATATTAACTGACAGTTATGAAATATTTTGTGCTCATATAAATTGCAGTAAAATGTAAATTAATCACATCACTTTTTTATAAATTAATATAACTACTGTTAATTTTATGAATTTTTAACTAACAAATATGAAATATTTTGTACTCATATAAATTACAGTTATAGGTATATTAACCATTAACTCTTAGTTAAAATCTAATAATATTTTCTTTACTTTGAGCATAAAAGAAACATTTCAATTATAAAAGTAACTGCAAAATAAATGACACTGGAAATGTCACCTGTAATTTTATTTTATGGCTTGTAACTTAGAGCGATTTTGCAGCGAAAACTTTCACTGACTTTCCGAAACTTGCTATTTCTGCAATGAATGCTGCAATAGTAAACTGAAAGAAATGAAATATTTTGTGCTAATATAAATTGCAGTAAAATGTAAATTAATCACATCTTTTTTTTAAAAATTAATATAACTACTTTTAATTTTATGAATTTTTAACTGGCAAATATGAAATATTTTGTACTTATATAAATTACAGTAATAGGTATATTAATCATTAACTCTTTGTTAAAATCTAATAATATTTTCTTTACTTTGAGCATAAAAGAAAAATTTCAATTATAGAAGTAACTGCAAAATAAATGACACTGGAAATGGCGCCTGTAATGTTGTTTTATGGCTTGTAGCCTAGAGTGATTTTGCAAGGAAAACTTTCACTGACTTTCGGAAACTTGCTATTTCTGCAATGAATGCTGCAATAATTATTTTTTAAAGTGCAGCAAATTTTACTAAAGGAATTTATAAATTATAAACTGAAAGAAATGAAATATTTCGTGCTCATGTAAATTGCAGTAAAAAGTAAATAAATTACATTAGTTTTTTCTTAATTAATATAATTACTTTTAATTTTAAGGATTATTTACTGATAGATATGAAATATATTATACTCATATAAATTACAACACTAGGTACATTAATCCAATTAATATTTTTGTTAAAATCTCGTATTTTTTAATAATACTTTCACTGACTTTCGGTAACTTGCTACTTCTAGAATGAATGCTGCAATAATTATTTTTAAAAGTTCAGCAGATTTTATAATAGGAGTTTTTAAATTATTAATTGAAAGAAATGAAATATTTAGTGCTCATGTAAATTGCAGTAAAATGTAAATTAATCACATTCCTTTTTTCTTAATTAATATAGCTACTTCTAATTTTATGAATTAACTGACAGATATGAAATATTTTGTTCTTTTGTACATTATAGCAATAGGTATATTAATCATTAATTTTTTGTTAAAACCTAATAATATTTTTAATAAGGCATTTTTATGGAATTTCGCGTTTCATAATGTGTCAATAGAAACACAAAAATGGAGATTCACGGGTAGAGGATTAACTACACCGAAAGTTAAACTTCAATATTCTACTGTTAATATTTTTTTAGTATTACGAGTATAGATCTCTCTAGAATTTAGAAGACTAAAATTTATGCAACTGTAAAATTTTCTTTGCTTTGAATATGAAAGAGAAATTGCAATCATAAAAGTAACTGCAAAATAAATGGCGCCTGTAATGTTGTTTTGTGGTTTGTCTCTTAGAGCGATTTTGCAGCGAAAACTTTCAATGACTTTCGGAAACTTGCTATTTCTACAATGAAGGCTGCAATAATTATTTTTAGAAGTACAACAGACTTTATAAAAGGATTTTATGAATTTTTTATTAATTATTTTTAATTTTATGAATTATTAACTGAAGGTTAGGAAATGTTTTATGTTTGTATAAATTACAGCAATAGGTATATTAATCATTAATTTACCTTTTTTTTGTTAAAATCTAATAATATTTTTAATAATTCATTTTTATGGAATTTCTCATTTCATGATGTTTTAATAGAAACACAAAAATTGAGATTCATCGCTAAATGATTAACTACACAGAATATTAAACTTCAACATTCTACTGCTAATTTTTTTAGTATTACGAGTATAGATGTCTCGACTAAATTTAGATTGAAATTTATGACACTGTAAAGTTTTCTTTCTTTTGAACATGAAAGAAAAGTTGCAATGATAAACGTTAATTCATATTTTCTTTATTTTGTACTTAATAAGTTGGAGGAGAAACATCACTGTAAAGTAAATGACATAGGAAATGGCGGCTGAAACTGTTGTTTTATGCTTTGTCTCTTAGACTGGATTTGCAGCGAAAAGTTACACTGACTTTCGGAAATTTGCTATTTCTACAATGAATGCTGAAATAATTATTTTTAAAAGTACAATAGACTTTAATTAAAGGATTTTTTAAATAATTAACTGAGAGATATGAAATTTTTTGTGGTTATATAAATTGCAGTAAAAAATAAATCAATCACATTACTTTTTTTGCTTAAAATCTAATAATATTTATAAATTATACATTTTTATGAAATCTCTTATTTTATAAAGTGTTAATAGCAAACAAAAATGGAAGCTCACATCTAGAAGATAACTACGCCAAAAAAATAAACATCAACGTTCTACTGCTAAAATTTTTTTAGTGAGTACAGATTTCAGGACAAAACTAGCTTAACTTAATAAAGGGATTTTATAAATAATTAACTCAGAGATATGAAATATTAAGTGCTGATATAAATTGCAGTAAAAAAGCAAATTAATCACATTACTTCTTTTCTCGAAATCTTATAATATTTTTGAATTATACATTTCTATAAAATTTCTCATTTTATAAAGTGTTAATAGCAACCAAAAATGGAAGTTCACATCTAGAGGATGAACTACTTCAAAAACCAAACTTCAACATTCTACTGCTAATATTTTTTTAATTATGTGGTACAGATTTCAGGAGAAATTTAGTCTAATTTCATTCAGGAATAGAGAAAATAGATGTATACATTTTCCCTGCAAGTGCATAAAAAAATCGAAACTAGTATACATGAATTCAACAATCCTCCAAACTGAAATTTCCTTTACAATCGGAAGATTATATGCAACCACAATATTTTCTTTATCTTCTTTTAGAAAGAAAAAATTTGAGCAGAAACCTGCTGCAAAATAAATGAAGTATGATATGGCGCCTGAAACTGTTGCTCTATGTTTTCCCTCTTAGACCAGTTTTGCAGCTAAAAGTTTCACTGATTTCCAAAGCTTGCTATTTCTACTCTGAATGCGACAATAATGAACAATAGACTTTAATAAAGGGATTTTATAAATAATAATTAACTGAGAGATATCAAATATTTTGTACGCAGATAAATTGCAGTAAAAAAGTAAATTAATCACATTATTTTTTTCTTGAAATCTTATAATATTTTTGAATTATACAATTTTATAAAATTTCTCGTTACATAAAGTGTTAATAACAACCAAAAATGGAAGTTCACATCTAAAAGATTAACTACCTCAAAAACTAAACATGAGCATTCTACTGCTAATATTTTTTGTGAGTACAGATTTCAGAACAAAACAAGTTAAACTTAATAAAAGGATTTTATAAATAATTAACTGAGAGATATCAAATATTTTGTACTCATATAAATTGCAGTAAAAAGTAAATTAATCACATTACTTTTTTCTTGAAATTTAATAATATTTTTGAATTATACATTTTTATGAATTTTCTCATGTTATAAAGTGTTAATAGCAACCAAAAAGGAAAGTTCACATCTAGAGGATTAACTCTCCCAAAAACTAAACTTCCACATTCTACTGCTAATATATTTTTAGTTATTCGTGTACAGATTTCAGGACAAAATTAGTCAAATTCCATCCAGGAATAGAGAAAATAGAGATATACATTTTCCCTGCAAGTACATAGGTAAATCGAAGCTAGTTTAAATGGTTTCTAGAATCCTCCAAATTGAAATTTCCTTTACAATCTGAAGATTGAAATTATGCAACCGCAATATTTTCTTTATTTTGTCTTTAAAGATAAAAGTCTGAAAAGAAACCTCGCTGCAAAATAAATGACATGGGAAATGGCGCCGGAAAATTTTGTTTTATGTTTTGTTTTTTAGACCGGTTTTGCAGCGAAATGTTTCACTGAATTTCATAAACTTGCTATTTCTAGAATGATTGCTGCAATAATTATTTTTAAAAGATAAGTAGACTTTAATAAAGGGATTTTATAAATAATTAGCAGAGAGATATGAAATATTCTGTGCTCACATAAATTACAGTTAAAAAGTAAATTAATCACATTATTTTTTTTCTTGAAATCTTATAATATTTTTGAATTATACATTTTAATGAAATTTCTCATTTTATAAGGTCTTAATAGTAGCCAAAAAGGAAAGTTCACATCTAGAAAATCGACTACCCGAAAAACTAAACTTCAACATTCTACTGCTATTTTTTTAGTGAGTACAGATTTCAGGACAAAACTAGTTTAACTTAATAAATTGATTTTATAAATAATTAACTCAGAGATATGAAATATTCTGTACTCATATAAATTGCAGTACAATATTAAATAAATCTCATTACTTTTTTTTCCTGAAATCTAATAATATTTTTGAATTATACATTTTTATGAAATTTTTCCTTTTATAAAGTGTTAATATTAACCATAAATGGAAGTTCACATCTAGAGGATTAACTACTTCAAAAACTAAGCTTCAACATTCTACTGCTAACATTTTTTTAGTTATGCGAGTACAGATTTCAGGACAAAACTAGTCTAATTTCATCCAGGGATAGAGAAAATAGGTATATACGTTTTCCCTGCACATTCTTAAAGAAGTCGAAACTAGTTTAAATGGATCCCTAGTTTAAATAATCCTCCAAACTGAAATTTCCTTTACAATCTGAAGACTGACATTATGCAACCGCAATATTTTATTTATTTTGTATTTAAAAGAAAAAGTCTGAGCAGAAACGTAGCTGCAAAATAAATGACATGGGAAATGGCGTCTGAAATTTTTGTTTTATGTTTTGTTTGTTAGACCGGTTTTGCAGCTAAAAGTTTCACTGACTTTCGGAAACTTGCTACTTTTACATTGAATGTTGCAATAATTATTTTTAAAAGTACAGTAGACTTAAATGGAATTTAATAAATAATTAAGAGAGATATATGAAATATTTTGTGCGCATATAAATTGCAGTTAAAAAGTAATTTAATTACATTATCTTTTTTTTTGAAATCTTATAATATTTTTGAATTATACACTTTTATGAAATTTTTCGTTACATAAAGTGTTAATAGCAACCAAAAATGGAAGTTCATATCTAGAGTATTAACTACTCCAAAAACTAAACATCAACATTCTACTGCTAATATTTTTAGTAAGTACAAATTTCAGGACAAAATAAGTTAAACTTAATAAAGGGTTTTTATAAATATTTAACTGAGAGATATCAAATATTTTGTACTCATATAAATTGCAGTAAAATGTAAATCAATCACATTACTTTTTTTTTAAATCTAATAATATTTTTGAATTATACATTTTTATGAAATTTCTCATTTTATAAAGTGTTAATAGCAACCAAAAATGGAAGTTCACATCTAGAGGCCCCAAAAACTAAACTACAACATTCTACCGCTAATATTTTTTTAGTTATGCGGATACAGATTTCAGGACGAAACTGGTTTAACTTCTTTCAGGAATAGAGAAAATAGATGTATACATTCTCCCAGCAAGTGCATAGAAAAATCGAAACTAGTTTAAATGGATTCTACTATCAACCAAACCGAAATTTCCTTTACAATCTGGGGACTGAAATTTTGCAACCTCAGTTTTTGTTTTTGTTTTTTATACTTAAAATAAAAAGTCTGAGCAGAAACGTCGCTGTAAAATAAATGACGTAGAAAATGGCGCTTGAAAATGTTGCTTTATGTTTTGTTTCTTAGACTGGTTTTGCAGCAACATTCACTGACTTTCGGAAACTTGCTATTTCTGCAATGAATGATGCAATAATTATTTTTAAAAGGACAGTAGACGTTAATAAAGGGATTTTATAAATAATTAGAAGATCGATATAAAATATTTTGTGCTTATATAAATTGCAGTAAAAATTAAATTAATCTTATTACTTTTTTTCTTGAAATGTAATAATATTTTTGAATTATACATTTTTATGAAATTTCTCATTTTATAAAGTGTTACTAGCAACCAAAAAAAAAAAGTTCACATCTAGAGGATTGACTACCCCAAAAACTAAACATCAACATTCTAATGCTAATATTTTTTTAGTGAGTACAGATTTCAGGACAAAACTAGTGTAACTTAATAAAGGGATTTTATAAATAATTAACTGAGAGATATAAAATATTTTGTACTCACATAAATTGCAGTAAAAATGTAAATTAATCATCTTATTTTTTTCTTGAAACGTTGTAATATTTTTTAATTATATATTTTTATAAAATTTCTCAATTTATAAAGTGTTAATAGCAACCAAAAAGGGAAGTTCACATCTAGATATTTGACTACCCCAAAAACTAAACATCAACATTCGACTGCTAATATTTTTAGTGAGTACAGATTTCAGGACAAAACAAGTTAAACTTAATAAAGGGATTTTATAAATAATTAACTGAGAGATATCAAATATATTGTACTCATATAAATTGCAGTAGAAAGTAAATTAATCAAATTACTTTTTTCTTGAAATCTAATAATATTTTTGAATTATATTTTTTTATGAAATTTCTCATTTTGTAAAGTGTTAATAGCAACCAAAAATGGAAGTTCACATCTAGAGGCCCCAAAAACTAAACTACAACATTCTACTTCTAATATTTTTTTAGTTATGTGAGTAGAGATATCAGGACAAAATTAGTTTAACTTCTTTCAGGAATAGAGAAAATAGATATATACATTCTCTCTGCAAGTGCATAGAAAAATAGAAACTAGTTTAAATGGATTCTACTATTCTCCAAACTGAAATATCCTTCACAATATGAAAGCTGAAATTATGCAACCGCAATATTTTCTTTATTTTGTATTTAAAATAAAAAAAGAGTCTAAACAGAAACGTCGCTGCAAAATAAATGACATGGGAAATGGCGCCTGAAAATTTTGTTTTGTGTTTTGTTTGTTAGACTGGTTTTGCAGCGAAAAGTTTCACTGAATTTCATAAACTTGCTATTTCTACAATGAATTCTGCAATAAGTATTTTTAAAAGAAGATTTCGCAAAGTAGATAGATTTTTTAAGATAGATTTCGTAAAAGGATTTTAAAAATTATTAACTGACAGATATGAAATTTTGTGAAAATGTAAATTTCAGTTAAACTTTTCAGTTGCCAAGTGATTGTTACACTTTTTATTTTTCTTGTATTAAATTTATACTCAATTTCAAAGTATTTTTCAGACAAAAAAAGGTTAAAATCTTGTTAAAATGAAGACAAATGTAAACTTGAATTTTTTATGTATTTAAACAAACTTTTGCACTGTTTTTTGAACTGGAGTGCGGAGTTTTTGTAATAGGTAGATATTATGCAAAATATAAGCATCTCTTGGTTAAATTTCGGAACATCGCCAAATCCTATTATTATACTAGCATATAGCCCATCATATGACGGGATTAGTAAAATTTTTAATATTCCAAAACTGTTAAGTATCCAATGAGGCAGGTAAAAAAGCGTTTATTTTTTGGCTGAGAATTATCTGGTTCACTCTCAATAATTTATTTATCGTCATACTCCTCTAGAGTCTCCCGATCCTGTAATGCAGTTTAGAATCACATTGAATTCATTTAGTTAAACCGTGTGATTATGTATAACAAATAAACACACAAAAGAACCAACTTCTTAATTTCCAAATATATATAAATTAAAAGTTAGATATTTATGAGTCCGTGAAATAGACTCCTAGACTTATATGAAAAGAATTGGTTGTTAACCCATATTGGACCGCTGTCCTATAAATAGGACAGCAAATAAAATTCCATTTAATAATAAATTTATAAATATTTTCTGAGTGGAATTTATTTTAACACCTTTAAAATAGACACACTTTAGCAAAGTAACAAAAAAAACTGAGAAACCAAATTACATTGTAATGTAAAATTTGTTTTCCGCAAACCCTTAAAGTTTGTCATTTTTTAATCTTTAATTTTCTATTTATTATTATTTTTTTTCAAACACTGTGGAGGTTACTTTTAGTTTAAAAACAGAGCTAATAATGTAGCTGAAAGTTTTTGTTCAAAAATGTATTTTACATGTGTATTTTGTAAGTATAAGAAAGGAGTCCTAAAATTAGGACGACAGTCCAATTCCAGCTATTTCAATATCAATATTGCATTCATAGCACACATTATTTTCTTATCTTTCAATGAAAACCAGTTCAAAGACCTGTTTACACACCTGGACAACAAGGGGTAAATAGATGTCTATTCTATTCAAGAAATCTGGAGGTTTCAAAATATTCTATTATCCCTTACCAAAGATGCCAGTTCAAGAACTGCAAGAGAAAACCAACAACAGTGTGCTTAAAATGTAATGTTGGACTTTGTTTTGACTGTTTCTCCAAATTTCACCTATGAATCAGCCTAATGTAATGTAAGTGATATTTGTTAAATTTTAGTAGTGCATTGGACCGTTGTCCTATTTATAAAACAGCTAATTACTTAAATTAAAAATATTTTTTCAAAATTTTGGTTTTATATGCTTAGTTACACCATATTAATAATACGGGTGAAGTTTTAATAACTCACAGAAATATTTAGTTGGTGTGGTACAATATGGGTTAATACCGGTGGTAAAACGTTTTTTTACAAAAAAAATAATCGACGATTAAATTTAAAATTATCACGTATGCACCTAATCTATTATTTAAGCCAAGTATAAAAGAAAACCATTTACGTAATATCTAAGTTCAGTGATAAAAGATATTAAAATAGTGTAGATGATATTTAAATAGTTTAAAATATGAAATGATTAAAGGAGATGTTTAAAGGAATGACGTCACAATGCTAGAAAATTTGTTATTTTTACCTATATAATAAGTGATAAATGGATAAATTTAATCGCCTGCTCTTAACCGGGGAAAATAGGGCTCGTAATAATGGCATTAAGCTCTCGAAAAGGGAGGAAGGGTTGGATTTCGAACGTTTTAAAGACGACAGTATTTTTGGCTGTGATATGAAGCCTATTTATACCAATTTAATTTAGAATCGGATCGATAGTTTAGGAGAAGATAAAGTTTATTCGCTTTGAATGGATGCCTCTATCCATTCCAGGTCCAACCGCTTCATAAATTGGAGGACAGACGTACAGATAACTTAGGCTATTATTCTATAGGGGATAGCTAAATTATTTTTAAGCTACTCATAAGGCAAGGAAGTAAGTTACAAACTACTTTTAGAACCCTAAAATAAAGGCACAGATTGACACCTCTACCTTTTGTCGTAGTTGCTAGGAGAGATTGAAAAGAAAAGCATGTGTTGCCAGACAAAACTGGCTCCTAGTATTTAACGATTATCACCCTCGCTTGCCGTGCCCACTAAACTGGATACGGCCCCTGTTTTGAACAAAACTGAATTAATTTTCACTAGTTTCGGCTTTACGTCTCTAAGTACATACAAGGAAATTATAACTTCCACATTAAAAATATCAATTTTCTCATTTCGTGAATTCTTCCATAATGTATATTGACCAGGGCTTCGAACCGTAATTTTTTTTGTTCCAGTTTTCGTTCCGTTTCAACTAAAAAATTAATATCGGTTCAGTTCCGGTTTTCGCTCCGCCAAAAATAACTGTTTTCGTTTCAGTTCCAAATGAATAATTTCATTTTATGTATATTCTTATTTGTACTAAAAATATAATTCTATCATAAACAAAAAATGTAATTCTATCAAAATTTAGAAGATTTTATTCTTTTTTAATTGGTACACTATGTGAATTGATACAAACAGCAGGTACGATAAGAGCGGCGAGCATTGGCATTGTTATCCATTATCAAAATCGCATTTGACAACTAGGTTCATGATTACCCACATTCGTCGTTTGACTTTCACATCGTGCACTTGGCCTTGCAATAATTATGTAAAAAATATATTATTTATTTAACATATGAAAATTGCCTCTAATTATTAATATATCTTCTAACGTGGTTTCACTGAGATTACTTCTGTTGTCTCGGAGAATAAAGTTCAACACTAACTTGTGTAGCTGGAGCTGCCAAAACCACCATTCCAATCTTATACAAGTGCGGATATGTAATTTTATTCTCTTCCCAGAAATCTAAAATATTATACTTTATATCAAGCCTTTGTACATTGTCAAAATTATTTAAAATGAATTCAATGTCAATCTCGGTAGAAATAGAGGTTCTATGGGTTTTTATTACTGCCAATTCTTTACTTTTTAAAAAAGTCTCTAAATCGTCTTCATTTTCATCGCTTTCAGTAGAAGATTTTGTTTCCTCGTTTACTATTGAAATGGACTTTTCAAAAAATTGTAATTTGTTCCAAATATATTGTTCCAACTGAATTAAATATGTCTTCTACAAGTAGTTTCATGCGAAACTGATACAGAAAAATACTAGTGAATATCAAAATAGGAAATCGAGAAGCAGTATACATGTAATGATAATTATAAAGTTGACGTTAAATTAGAAAATATTGATAAGTTGGTAACAATAACAAAATGACTGAAATATATATCGAACCGAAATAAACCGATATTTTTTTCGGTTCAGTTCCGGTTTTCGTTCCGACCAAAATAACGGTTTTTTCCGGTTTTCGGTTTTCGGTTCAGTTCCGGTTCGAAGCCCTGATTTTGACTAGCTCAATGTGATATCTGTCCAAAATCTATGTAATGGAAAACTATATATCTATATATATCTCGCATAGCTAAAAATTTATTAGCAGACGTATACTGAAGATTTATTGTCAATTTTGCTGAAGTTTTATAGCGGAAAATCTAGCTTTGCACTTAATTTTTTATTTACAATAAGACTCTAAAATATTCATAAATAATTCATCATGCAGTTTTTGTATATAAATTGCTGTACAAGTAAATTAATCACACCAATTTTTTTCTTACAATCTAATAATGCTTTAACACTTTGACTGCCATGGCTATCATATGTGATATCCAGTGATATTTCCGTTGAGACACTGGCTATCCGATATGATAGCCATGGTGTTTTAACACTTCAGGCCATAGCTATCAAAGATGTTATCAGTTACATGAAAATCGTATTGGAGTTTGATTGTTGGGCTACCTACGATGTTTTAGGTATACGTGGTTTGCGCAAATTGGTATATGTGACGATTTTATGAGCTAAGTTTTATGAAAAATTAAATATTTGGAACATGCAACAAAAAAGGGAATATATATAAATAGAGAGAGTTTGTTTTAAAATATTGTTTGTTTTGAAATATTGTTTTTATATATAGTTTTATGTTGAAAAAATACAAATTACACAAAAAAAAAGTTTGGCCCCGTTGTGAACATTTGCAATTTTGGCTTGGCAGTCAAAGTGTTAAATTTTTACTTAATTTATATAGAGTGATAATTGCAATCCAAAAGGAGGATGTACAGCAACATCTATAAATATTCTAAAAATAAAACTTTAGCATTCTTGTTATTAGATTTTGAGGTATGAGGGCTATACTAGTGTGACGAATTAATTTTAAAGACTTCAGAAATTGAGAAAATCTCGAATTAAAGTTTTAAAGGTAGAGTTTCCTTGTACGAGCATACAGACGTCAAGATGATACTAATTAAAATATAGTTAATTCAGGAACGGTCAAAAGAGGTATTTATTTTGCAATCTGGAGACTGAAATTTATGCCACTACTAAATTTTCTTTATTTTGTACAAGATAGAAAAAAATCTGATCAACTTTTACTTGCTCAGATATAGACTTATAGTCTAATGATAAGTCGATACTAATGAATATGAATCCAGGTATGGTTAATGGAGGTATTTTCTTTGAATAATGAAGACTGAAATTTATGCAACTGTAATATTGTCATTATTTTGTACTTAAAAGAAAAATCTGAACAGCTTTTGCAATCCTAAATATCGCAGCAAAATTAATAACACTTGAAATTACGACTGTATATATCCTTTTATAGTATGTTTCCTTTTTCTAAACGAATTTTGTAGCGAAAATTTTCACTGACTTTCAAAATATTGCTGTCCCCTTCATTGAATGATACAATAATTATTTTTAAAAGTACACCGCACTTTATGAAATAATCTTCTAAATTATTATCTGGGAGATATGCAATTTTGTTTATATAAATTTCAGTATAAGTAAATTAACCGCATTAATCGTTTTCGTAAAATCATATAATGCTTTTAATTTTTTTTTAATTTAAATAGAGTGATACTTTCAATCCAAAACAAGGGTGAACAACTAGATCAATAAATATTCTAAAAATAACATTTCAACATTCTTGCTATTAGTTTTTGAGTTGAGTGAGCTATATTTGTGTGACGAAATAATTTAAAAGACTTCAGAAATGAAGAAAATATATAAATAAGGCTTTATAGGTAGAATTTCCTCGTACGAACATAGAGACGTGAAGATGAAACTAATTAAAATTAATTCAGGAAGAGTCAAAAGAAGTGTTTCCTTTGCAATCTGAAGATTGAAATTTATACCTCTGTAATATTTTCTTTATTTCGTACAAGATAGAAACATTCTGAGCAACTTTTGCTATCATAGATGTCACTGCAAAATAAATAACATTGGATATAACGCATGTAAATGTTGTTTTATAGTATGTCTCTGTCTTCTAAACTGGTTTTGCAGCAAAAGTTTTCACTGAATTTTGAAATCTTTCTGTCCTTTTTATTCATTGCTGCAGTCATCAATTTTAAAAGGACAGCATACTTTATAAAGGGATTTTCTAAATTATTAAGTGAGAGTTATGTAAATGTGTTCATATAAATTGCGGTATAAATAAACTATCAAATTATTTGTTTTCGTAAAATCTGATGATGCTTTTTAAATTTTTATTTAATTTATATAGAGTGATACTTGCAATCCAAAAAGAGGATGTAAATCTTTCCTAGGGGGGGACAGCTAGATCTATAAATATTCTAAAAATAAAACTTAAACATCCTTACTATTAATTTTTGAGTTATATGATCTATATTTCAATGACGAATTAATTTAAAAGACTTCAGAAATGGAGAAAATGTACAGCTAAAGTTTTAAAGATAGATTTTCCTTGTACGATAATAGAGACGTGAAATCTATACTAATGAATATGAATTCAGTTATGGGTAACAGAGTTATTTTCTTTCAAAAAGAAGACTGAAACTTATGCAACTGCAATATTTTCATTATCTCTTACTTGAAAGGAAAGTCTCAACAACTTTTGCAATCATAAACATCTCTGCAAAATGAATGACATTTGAAATTCCAACTGTAAATATTTTTTCGTAGTATGTCTCCGTTTCCTAAACGGGTTTTGCAACAGAGGTTTTCATTGACTTTCGAAATCTTGCTGTCGTTTTCAATGAATACTGTAGTAATTATTTTTAATAGGACAACGGACTGTATAAAGTATTATTCTAAATTATTAACTGAGAGATATGGAATTTTGTGTACATAAATTGCAGTACAAGTAAATTAATCACATCATCATATTATTTTTTTTCTAAAATATTATAAGGATTTTGTATTTTTATTTAAATTATATACAGTGGTATGTACAATCCAAAAGGAGTATGTACAGCTAGTTCTTCAGCTAGTTCTAAAAATAAAACTTCAATATTCTTGCTATTAGTTGTTGAGTTATGTGGGCTATATTCCCATGATGAATTAATTTAAAAGACTTCAGAAATGGAAAAATTGTATAATTAAAGTCTTAAACGTAGAGCTTCCTTCTATGAACATACAGATGTGAAGATGAAACTAATTAATATTAATTCAGAAAGGGTCAAAAGATATATTTTCTTTGTAATCTGAAGACTGAAATTTATGCCACTGCAATATTTTCTTTATTTTGTACAACATAGAAAAAGTCTGAACAACTTTTGCTATCATAGATATCACTGCAAAATAAATGACATCGGATATAGCTCCTGTAAATGTTGTTTTATAGTATATCTCCGTTTCCTAAATGGGTTTTGCAGCGAAAGTTTTCAGTGACTTTCGAAATCTTGCTGTCCCCTTCATTGAATGCTGCAATATCTATTTTTAAAATGACAAAGGACTTTATAAAGGGGTTTTCCAAATTATTAAATGAGATGTATGCAATTTTTTTGTATATAAATAGCAGTTCAAGTAAATTAATCACATTAATTTTTTTCATAACGTTTTATAATTTTTTAAATTTTTATTTAATTTATATAGAGTGATACTTGAAATCGAAAAGTAGGGTGTAAAGCTAAATCTATAAACATTCTAAAAATAAAACTTCAACATTCTTACTATTAGTTTTTGAGTTATGTGGGCTATATTCCTCTGATGAATTAATTTAAAAGATTTCAGAAATAGAGAAAATGTTTTTTTAAAGTCTTAAAAGTAAAGCTCCTTTGTATAAATCTACAGACTTAAATATGAAACTAATTAATATTAATTCATTAAGGGTCAAAAGATATATTTCCTTTGGAATCTGAAGACTGAAATTTCTGCCACTGCAATATTTTCTTTATTTTGTACAAGATAGAAAAATCTGATCAGCTTTTGATTGCCGTCATAGATGGCACTGCAAAATAAATGGCATAGGGTATAGTCCCTGCAAATGTTGTTTTATGGTTTGTATACTAAAGCGGTTTTGAAGCGAAAGTTTTCACTGATTTTCGCAATCTTGATAACATTTACAATAACTGCTTCAATAGCTATTTTTAAAAGGACAATTTAATAAAGGTATTTTCTAAATTGTGAACTAAAGTAGTTTAAAGGTTTAAAAGGTAGAGTTTCCTTGTACGAACATAGAGATGTGAAGATGAAACTAATCAAAATTAATTCAAGAAAAGTCAAAAGAGAGAGAGTGTGATTTGAAATCTGAAGATTGAAATTTATACCTCTGCAATATTTTTTTTTTTTTTTGTACAAGATAGAAACATTCTGAGCAACTTTTGCTATCATAGATGTCACTGCAAAATAAATGACATTGGATATAGCGCCTGTAAATGTTGTTTTATAGTATGTCTCAGTTTCCTAAATGGGTTTTGCAGCGAAAGTTTTCACTGACTTTCGAAATCTTGCTGTCCCCTTCATTGAATGCTGCAATATCTATTTTTAAAAGAACAACGGACTTTATAAAGCGGTTTTCTAAATTATTAACTGAGATTTATGCAATTTTGTGTATATAAAATGCAGTTCCAGTAAATTAATCACATTAATTTTTTTCATAAAATTTTATAATGGTTTTGTATTTTTATTTAATTTATACTTGCAATTCAAAGGGGAGGGTATACAGCTATATCTATAAATATTCTAAAAATAAAACTTCAACATTCTTGCTATTAGTTTTTGAGTTATGTGGGCTATATTCCTGTGACGAATTAATTTAAAAGACTTCAGAAATAGAGAAAATGTATTATTAAAGTCTTAAAAGTAAAGCTTCCTTGTATGAACATACAGACGTAAATATGAAACTAATTAATATTAATTCATTAAGGGTCAAAAGAGATATTTCCTTTGGAATCTGAAGACTGAAATTTATGCTACTGCAATATTTTCTTTATTTTGTACAAGATAGAAAAATCTGATCAACTTTTGATTGCAGTCATAGATGGCACTGCAAAATAAATGGCATAGGGTATAGTGCCTGAAAATGTTGTTTTATGGTTTGTCTACTAAAGAGGTTTTGAAGCGAAAGTTTTCACTGATTTTCACAATCTTGATAACATTTATAATGACTGCTTCAATAACTATTTTTAAAAAGACAACTTAATAAAGGTATTTTCTAAATTGTGAACTAAGGTAGTTTAAAGGTTTAAAAGGTAGAGTTTCCTTGTTCGAACATAGAGACGTGAAGATGAAACTAATTAAACTTAATTCAGGAAGGATCAAAAGAGGTATTTCCTTTGCAATCTGAAGATTGAAATTTATACCTCTGCAAAATTTCTTTATTTCATACAAGATAGAAATGTTCTGAGCAACTTTTGCTATCATAGCACTCACTGCAAAATAAATGTCTGAACAGCTTTTGCAATATAAACATCTCTGCAAAATGAATGACATTTCAAATTACCACTGTAAATATTGTTTCGTAGCATGTCTCCGTTTCCTAAACGGGTTTTGCAGCAGAAGTTTTTCACTGACTTTCGAAATCTTGCTGTCGCCTTCAATGAATGCTTCAATCATTATTTTTAAAAGGGCAACGAACTTTATAAAGGGATTTTCTAAATTATTAATTGGGAGATATACAAATTTGTTTTTAAAAATTGCAGTATCAGTAAATTAATCCCATTAGTTGTTTTCGTAATATCTTATAAGGTTTCTGAATTTGTATTTAATTTGTATAGAGTAATATGTGCAATTCAAAAGGGTAATGAACAGCTAGTTCTTTAGATGCTCTAAATATAAAACATCAACAATTTTGCTATTTGTTTTGTAGTTGTGTGACTTATGTATATTCCTGTGACGAAATAATTTAAAAGAATTCAGAAATTGAGAAAATATATAATTAAAGTTTTAAAGGTAGAGTTTCCCTGCACGAACATAGAGATGTGAAGATGAAACTAATTAAAATTAATTCAGGAAGAGTCAAAAGAGGTGTTTCCTTTGCAATCTGAAGACTGAAATTTATACATATGCAATATATTTTTTATTTTGTACAAGATAGAAACATTCTGAGCAACTTTTGCTGCAATCATAGATGTCACTGCAAAATAAATGACATTGGATATAGCGCCTGTAAATGTTGTTTTATAGCATATCTCCGTTTCTTAAACGGGTTTCGCAGCGAAAGTTTTCACTGACTTTCGAAATCTCCCTGTCCCCTTCATTGAATGCTGCAATATCTATTTTTAAAAGAACAACGGACTTTATAAAGGGGTTTTCTAAATTATTAACTGAGATTTATGCAATTTTTTGTATATAAAGTGCAGTTCAAGTAAATTAATTACATTAATTTTTTTCATAACCTTTTATAAAGTTTTTAAATTTTAATTTAGTTTATATAGAGTGATACTTGCAATCGAAAAGGAGGGAGTAAAGCTAGATCTATAAATATTCTAAAATTAAACTTCAACATTCTTTCTATTAGTTTTTTAAGTTATGTGGGGTATATTCCTGTGATGAATTAATTTAAAAGACTTCAGAAATGAATAATGTATAATTAAAGTCTTAAAGGTAGAGCTTCCTTGTATGAACATACCAACTTGAAGATGAAACTAATTAATATTAATTCAGGAAAAGTCAAAAGAGATATTTCCTTTGGAATTTGAAGACTGAAATTTATGCCACTGAAATATTTTCTTTATATAGTAGAAGATAGAAAAATTCTCAGCAACGTTTGCTTGCAATCATAGATGCAAAATAAATGCAAAATAAATGACATTGGATATAGCGCCTGTAAATGCTATTTCAAGATTTGTCTACTCAAGCGATTTTAAAGCGGAAGTTTTCACTGATTTTCAAAATCTTGATATAATCTACAATGAATGCTGCAATAACTATTTTTAAAAGGACAACTTAATAAATGGATTTTCTAAATTGTGAGCTAACAGCTATTCAAATATTTGTATAAAAGTTGTAGTATAAGTAAATTAATCACACTTTTTACCTAAAATTTTATTATGCTTTTGAATTTTTATGTAATTTATTTCAAGGTAAAAAAAAAGTCTTAGCAACTTTTGCTTGCAATCATAGATTACACTGCAAAATAAATGACATGGTTATAGCAACTGTATATGTTGTTTTATGATTTGTTTTCTAAAGAGGTTTTAAAGCGAAATTTTTCACTGATTTCCAAAATCTTGATATAATCTACAATGAATGCTGCAATAACTATTTTTAAAAGGACAACTTAATAAAGGGATTTTCTAAATTGTGAACTAAGAGTTATGCAATTTTGTGTGTATAAATTGCAGTACAAGTAAATTAATCACATTACTTTTTCCTAAAATCTTTTAATGCTTTTGAATTTTTATGTAATTTATATAGAGTGATATGTTCAACCCAAAAGGGGAATGTCCAGTTAGATATTTAGATGTTCTAAAAATAAAACTTCAGCATTCTTGCAAATAGCTTTTGAGTTTTGTGAGCTATATTCTTGTGATAAATTAATTTAAAAGACTTTTGAAATGGAGAAAATTTATAATTAAAGTTTTAAAGGTATAGTTTCTTTGTACGATCATAGGGAAGTGAAGTCAATACTAATGAATATAAATCCAGGCATCGTTAAAAGAGGTATTTTCTTTGTAAAATGAAGATTTAAATATATACAACTGCATTATTTTATTTATTTTGCATGCGAAAGAAAATTCTTAACAGATCTAGCAATCAAAAAACGTCGGTTCAAAATTAATAACACTTGATATTACACCTGTATATGTCATTTTATAGTATGTTTCCGTTTCCTAAACGGGTTTTGAAGAGAAAGTTTTTACTGTCGGAATCTTTCTCTCCCCTTGAATGCTGCAATAATTATTTTTAAAAGAACAACGGATTTTATAAAGGGATTTTCTAAATTATTAACTGAGAGATATGCAAATTTGTTTATGTAAATTGCAGTATAAGTAAATTAACCACATTAGTTGTTTTAGAAAAATCTTATACTTTTGAATTTTTATTTAATTTATATAGAGTGACATGTGCAATCCAAAATATGGAATATCTTGTATGGGGGTGTATAGCTGGATCGTTAGCGCTAAACATACCAACTAGTGTTCACATTTCGCGGTTTTTGAAGGACTCTATGCCCTTTCTTTTTTTATTCAATGTTGACAATCCCTACTCCCTTCTTTTTCCTTTTCAAATTTATATATATACTGAAATCAATTAAAAACTGGGAAAGTGCCCTTTCATTTAATAAAAAATACCCTTTTTTGACAAGTTTTCCTTCCCTTTTATAAAAACTATGTGAACACTAACACCAACCATTAATATATACCTATTTATTTTATTATTTTGTTTTATTTATGTTATTTTATTTATTTATTTTATTCCCCTACTGCATCGCTATTTCTTTTATTTCTATTTCATTTCATTACCCATCGCATTTGTTACGTATGCATTACCTGTCATTTCACTGGCTATAGTATGTTTAGTGTGTTATATGTTTTAAATTAATAAAACTTCAACATCCTTGCTATTAGTTTTTGAATTATGTGAGATATATTCATATGACGGATTATGTAAAACGGCTACAGAAACGGAGAAAATACATAATTAAAGTTTTAAATGTAGAGTTTCATTGTACGGAGATACAGAAGTGAAGATGAAACTAATTCAGGAAGGGTCGAAAGATGATTGTCCTTTCCAATTTCAAGACTGAAATTTATGCAACTGCAATATTTTCTTTATTTTGTACAAGATAGGAAAAGTCTGAGCAACTTTTGCTTACAATCATGAAAATCACTGCAAAGTAAATGATTTTGGAAAGGTCGCTTGTAAATGCTGTTTTATGCTTTGTTTCCTAAAGTGGTTTTGCAGATAAAGCTTTTACTGACTTTCGGAATCTTGATATCATTCATCTACAATGAACGCTGCAGCAATTATATTTCAAAGTAGATTCCATAAGTAGATTTTATAAATTATTAACTTAAATATATAAAATGTTTTACCCATAAAAATTGCAGCAAATGTAAATAAACTACATTAATTTTCTCTTAAAATATTATATTTTTAAAAAATTAATTTTTACTAAATATTTTTTATATAGAGTGCTCCCTACAATCAGAAAATTAAATGAGCAGATATCTAAAGCTTTAAGATTTTACTGCTAATATATTTTGAGCTATGCGTGGTACATATGTTCAGATATCTATTAGAAATTAGACAAAGTTTATTCAGGAATGAAAAAATTAGGTTACAATTTTTTTGCATGCAGATAGAGATGTAAAGTCGAAGCGAGTGAAAATAGATTCAGATGTGATCAAAACGGTATTTCTTTTGCAATTTTAAGTATGAATGTTTTGCAGTAGCAATACTTCTTTTACTTCTTGGAAGGTAGCAAAAATGATGATCACATTTTGTAACGTGGTGCAAAATGTGGGTCCTGTAGATGATAGTTTATGGTTTGTTTTCTAAACTGGTTTTACAGCGAAAGCTTGACTTTCAGAACCATGCTATCTTCAATAAATTCTTCAATAATTATTTTCATGATGACTATGATATCATATACTACCTAGAGATTAAATAGAAAATCACAAAATTGTATATGTTTCAATATTTTAAATATTAAAATATTAAAGGCAATTGTAGCAATACTTCCTTTACTTCTTGGAATGAAGCAAAAAGTATGATCACCTTTTGTAATTTGTTGCTAAATAAATGATGTGTGACGTGGCGCCTGTAAATGTAGTTTTATGGTTTGTTCCCTAAACTGGTTTTGCAGCGAAAGCTTTCACTGACTTTCAGAACCATGATATCTTCAATAAAGGCTTCAATAATTATTTTCATGATGACTATGATCTCACATACTACCTAGAGATTAAATAGAAAATCACAAAATTGTATGTGTTTCAATATTTTTAATATTAAAATATTGAAGGCAATTGTAGCAATACTTCCTTTACTTCTTGGAAGGAAGCAAAAAGTATGATCACCTTTTGTAATTTGGTGCAAAATAAATGATGTGTGACGTGGCTCCTGTAAATGTTGTTTTATGGTTTGTTTCCTAAACTGGTTTTGCAGCGAAAGCTTTCACTGACTTTCAGAACCATGCTATCTTCAATGAATGCTTCAATAATTATTTTCATGATGACTATGATCTCACATACTACCTAGAAATTAAATAGAAAATCACAAATTTGCATGTGTTTGACTATTTTTAATATTAAAATAGTGAAGGCAATTGTAGCAATACTTCCTTTACTTCTTGGAAGGAAGCAAAAAGTATGATCACCTTTTGTAATTTGGTGCAAAATAAATTATGTGTGGCGTGGCTCCTGTAAATGTTGTTCTATGCGTTTTTTTCCTAAACTAATTTTGCAGCGAAAGCTTTCACTGCCTTTCAGAACCATGCTATCTTCAATGAACGCTTCAATAAAAATTTTCATAATGACTATGATCTCACACACTACCTAGAGATTAAATAGTAAATAACAAAAATGCATGTGTTTGATTATTTTTAATATTAAAATATTGAAGGCAATTGTATCAGTACTCCATTTACTTCTTGGAAGGAAGCAGAAAGTATGATCACCTTTTGTAATTTAGTGCAAAATAAATGATGGGAGATATGACGCCTGTAAATGTTATTTTATGGTTTGTTTCCTAAACTGGTTTTGCAACAAAAAACTTTTCACTGACTTTCTGAACCATGCTATCTTTAATCAATGCTTCGATAATTATGTTTATGATGGCTATGATCTCACATACAATCTAGAAATTAAACAGAAAATCACAAAATTGTATGTGTTTGAATATTTTTAATATTAATATATTGAATGCAATTCAATTGTAGCAATACTCCATTTACTTCTTGGAAGGAAGCAAAATGCATGATCACATTTTGTAATTTGGTGCAAAATAAATGATATATGATATGGCGCCAGTAATTGTTGTTTTATAGTTTATTCCCTAAACTAGTTTTGCAGCGAAGGCTTTCACTGCCTTTCAGAACTCTGCTATCTTCAATGAATGCTTCAATAATTATTTTCATGATGATTATAATCTCACATACTACCTAGAATTGAAATAGAAAATCACAAAATTCTATGTGTTTGAATATTTTTAATTTTAAAATATTGAAGGCAATTGTAGCAATACTTCCTTTACTTCTTCGAAGGAAGCAAAGAGTATGATCACCTTTTGTAATTTGGTGCAAAATAAATTATGTGTGACGTGGCTCCTGTAAATGTTTTATGGTTTGTTTCCTAAACTGGTTTTGCAGCGAAAGCTTTCACTGCCTTTCAGAACCATGCTATCTTCAATGAATGCTTCAATAATTATTTTCATGATGACTATGATCTCACATACTAC
>CM063507.1:101397573-101410073 GCA_032207245.1 Pardosa pseudoannulata | reverse complement strand
AATTCTATTTTCAGCAAGAATATTTGAATATTTCTCTTGAATAATTTTACTACGCAACACTTTTAGGAATGTAATATTATTTCACACACAAACAAAATTATCAACAAATTAATATAAAATATAAATAAACGATAATTATTCAATATTACATACAATAAAACATTTTAAAAAATAACTAAATATTTGGTTTTTTTAATTTTTTTTGTCTGTGAATTCTATCTTCAATAAGAATATTTGACTATTTCTCTTGAATAATTTTACTACACAACACTTTTATTAATGTAATATTATTTCACACACAAAAAAATTATCAACAAATTAATATAAAATATAAATAAATGTAATTATTCAATATTATATACAATAAAACATTTTAAAAAGTAACTAAATATTTGGTTTTCTTAAATTTTTGTCTGTGAATTCTTTTATAACATATTGGAATTCTATTTTCAACAAGAATATTTGAATATTTCTCTTGAATAATTTTACTACACAACAATTTTAGGAATGTAATATTATTTAACACAGGAAAAAAATTATCAACGAATTATTATAAAATATAAATAAACGATAATTATTCAATATTATATACAATAAAATATTTTAAAAAATAACTAAATATTTGGTTTTCTTAAATTTTTGTCTGTGAATTCTTTTATAACATATTGGAATTCTATTTTCAACAAGAATATTTGAATATTTCTCTTGAATAATTTTACTACACAACAATTTTAGGAATGTAATATTATTTCACACACAAAAAAATTATCAACAAATTAATCTAAAATATAAATAAACGATAATTATTCAATATTACATAAAATAAAACATTTTAAAAAATAACGAAATATTTGGTTTTCTTAATTTTTTTTTTGTCTGTGAATTCTTTTATAACATATTGGAATTCTATTTTCAACAAGAATATTTGAATATTTCTCTTGAATAATTTTACTACACAACAATTTTAGGAATGTAATATTATTTCACACACAAAAAATTATCAACAAATTAATATAAAATATAAATAAACGATAATTATTCAATATTACATACAATAAAACATTTTAAAAAATAACGAAATATTTGGTTTTCTTAATTTTTTTGGTCTGTGAATTCTTTTATAACATATTGGAATTCTATTTTCAACAAGAATATTTGAATATTTCTCTTGAATAATTTTACTACACAACAATTTTAGGAATGTAATATTATTTCACACACAAAAAAATTATCAACAAATTAATATAAAATATAAATAAACGATAATTATTCAATATTACATACAATAAAACATTTTAAAAAATAACTAAATATTTGGTTTTCTTAATTTTTTTTGTCTGTGAATTTTTTTATAACATATTGGAATTCTATTTTCAACAAGAATATTTGAATATTTCTCTTGAATAATTTTACTACACAACACTTTTAGGAATGTAATATTATTTCACACACAAAAAATTATCAACAAATTAATATAAATATAAATAAACGATAATTATTCAATATTACATACAATAAAACATTTTAAAAAATAACGAAATATTTGGTTTTCTTAATTTTCTTTGTCTCTGATTTCTTTTATAACATATTAGAATTCTATTTTCAACAAGAATATTTGAATATTTCTCTTGAATAATTTTACTACACAACAATTTTAGGAATGTAATATTATTTCACACACAAAAAAATTATCAACAAATTAATATAAAATATAAATAAACGATTATTCAATATTACATACAAAAAACATTTTAAAAAATAACTAAATATTTGGTTTTCTTAATTTTTTTTGTCTGTGAATTCTTTTATAACATATTGGAATTCTATTTTCAACAAGAATATTTGAATATTTCTCTTGAATAATTTTACTACACAACAATTTTAGGAATGTAATATTATTTCACACACAAAAAATTATCAACAAATTAATATAAAATATAAATAAACGATAATTATTCAATATTACATACAATAAAACATTTTAAAAAATAACTAAATATTTGGTTTTCTTAATTTTTTTGTCTGTGAATTTTTTTACAACATATTGAAATTCTATTTTCAACAAGAATATTTGAATATTTCTCTTAAATAATTTTACTACACAACACTTTTATTAATGTAATATTATTTCACACACAAAAAAAATTATCAACAAATTAATATAAAATATAAATAAACGATTATTCAATATTACATACAAAAAACATTTTAAAAAATAACTAAATATTTGGTTTTCTTAATTTTTTTTGTCTGTGAATTCTTTTATAACATATTGGAATTCTATTTTCAACAAGAATATTTGAATATTTCTCTTGAATAATTTTACTACACAAAAATTTTAGGAATGTTATATTATTTCACACACAAACAAATTATCAACAAATTAATATAAAATATAATAAAACGATAATTATTCAATATTACATACAATAAAACATTTTAAAAAATAACTAAATATTTGGTTTTCTTAATTTTTTTTGTCTGTGAATTCTTTTATAACATATTGGAATTCTATTTTCAACAAGAATATTTGAATATTTCTCTTGAATAATTTTACTACACAACAATTTTAGGAATGTAATATTATTTCACACACAAAAAAATTATCAACAAATTAATATAAAATATAAATAAACGATAATTATTCAATATTACATACAATAAAACATTTTAAAAAATAACTAAATATTTGGTTTTCTTAATTTTTTTTTGTCTGTGAATTCTTTTATAACATATTGGAATTCTATTTTCAACAAGAATATTTGAATATTTCTCTTGAATAATTTTACTACAGAACAATTTTAGGAATGTAATATTATTTCACACATGAAAAAAATTATCAACGAATTATTATAAAATATAAATAAATGATAATTATTCGATATTATATACAATAAAACATTTTTAAAAATAGCTAAATATTTGCTTTCCTTAATTTTTTTTGTCTGTGAATTCTTTTATAACATATTGGAATTCTATTTTCAACAAGAATATTTGAATATTTCTCTTGAATATTTTATTCAATGGCAAGGCCGTAGGCAAGGGGGGGGGAGGATTTCGGGACAGAAGGGGGAATCCCCCTCCCGAAATTCTAGAAGACATTTCGTCAAAAGAAAATGTCCCAGGTGTGTGTAGGTGCCATCTGCCTAGCTGTATAAGAAGAAAAAAAGAAAATAAGCTTCGCCTATAAAAAGTTTTCCTGATCCGTTGTCCGAAAATTTAACGTTTTCTCTATATTCGTCTGTTATATTTTGCCTTTTCTGGTTAGGAAGATAACAATGTCATCAAATTTTTTTAATTATTCGAGTTAAAAATGGATTATACCTCATCTAAGCATCATTCACAAAAACAATGTATTTCTTCTTTGGGTCCCCCTCCACTCCCGGAAAACAATTTCTGGCTACAGCCCTGTTCAATGGAAATAATAGCAAGTGAGTTCAGTCTTTCTTGTGTCATTGAAGATAAAGGACAGTTTTATTGCACTTTTAACTTTGTAAAGCTTCGTTCACCGGTAGTTACCGAACAATGGCAGAATGGTTAGGGTGCTGGCCTTCGGAACTGGAGTTCATGGGTTCGAATCCCACAGTGGCATGGATGTCCATAGCCTTTCTGAATCGGCTTTAAGCAGTAGTTCCTGGTCTCATTAGCCCTCGTGTTGCAAAAAATAGACCGTAGAGCTCCAAACCAAACCAAATCATCGTTAGTGTTTGTTATGATCACACTGCTATTCAGTTTCTTCCTTTTTAAAATTTTCTGTTTGTAATATAAAGTACTTAAAATGAACCATTTAATGAGCGATTTTGAATTATAAATTAATTGTAATAAATTAATTAAAAATATGCGCAATTTTTTTACATTTATGCATACACATTATTACACCGTAATGTAAAAGGCACTATATTAATTTTTTATTTAAAAATTCGAGAGTTTAGCATAGTCTTGCATTATTAAGTAAGAAAGAGAAATAGAAATCCATCCCCCCCCCTTTCCCAACCCCAAAAAATTTAAATTTGTAAATTAGAAACTATAGTTTATGAATTTGTAAATTAGAAACTAAATTGAAAGCTAATTACCTATTTTATTTTTTGCACAACAATTATATTGATATGAGTAATACATTTTATTTTATGGCATCATAAATGGTAATATTTTTTTAATTTTCACTTAGTTAAAACCTTTTAATCACTTGTTACTACTTTTAATCACTTTTTATTTTTAAAATGTCAGATTTTCTAAACGTTTTAGTTTATAAAAATAAACATATAATTTACTTCAAATTTCTACAAAAATTTGATTTATAATTTACAAATTTCTGTTTTCATTTCGGTAAAAGACTATCATTTTTTTTCATTCGGCATATATTTTTTATGTTATTTAAAAAATATACTACTTGAAATGACAAAGCTGGATAAATTTTTTAAAGTTAGAATGTTATTAAAGAATTTGAAAAAAAATTCAGTTTCTTCATTTTTTAAATTTTCTGTTTATAATATAAAGTACTTAAAATAAACCATTTAATTGGCGATTTTGAATTATAAATTAATTAAAAATATGAACAATATTTTTTTATTTAGGCTTATATATTAGTACACCGTAAAGTAAAGGGCACTATATTCATTTTCTGTTAAATTTTTTTAGACTTGAGCATTGTCTTGTACTATTAAGTAAGAAAAAGAAATAGAAATCCATTCCCCCCCCCTTTCCCAACCCGCCAAAATTAAATTTGTAAATTAGAAACTAAATTGAAAGCTAATTACCTTTTTTATTTTGTGCAAAACAATTATATTAATATGAGTAATACATTTTATTTTATGGCATCATAATTAGTAATATTTTTTTAAATTTTCAGTTAGTTAAAATCATTTAATCACTTGTTACTACTTTTAATCACTTTTTTTTAAATGTCAGATTTTCTAAAAGTTTTCGTTTATAAAAATAAAGAGATAATTTACTTCAATTTGGTATAAAAATTTGATTAATAATTTACAAATTTCAGTTTTCATTTCGGCAAGTTACTATCATTTTGTTTTCATTTGTTATACATTTTTTATGTTATTTAAAAAATATACTGCTTGAAGTGACAAAGTTGGATAATTTTTTTAAAGTTAGAATGTTATTAAAGAATTTGAGAAAAATTAGTTCTATAGAGAAGAATTATTTATTTTATGATAACTCGGGGAAAAAAAGCAGTTATAAAGATTTTAAATCTAGAAAGGCAAGAATCTTCTTCTCAAAGCAATTCAATTCTAAAGCTCCTTAAATAAATTGCTAGAATGGTAGTAAATCACAAATAAATATTTCTACAACTAGAACTTGTCGAACTGTTAGGAGTTATGAAGAAGTTACCAGCTATGAAGATTTTAAATCTAGAAAAGTTAAAGTCTTCAACTCCTTAAATTAATTCACATCTACATCTCCTTAAATAAATTGTTAGAATGGCACTAAATCCCAATTGAATATTTCTAAAAACAACACTTGCTTTAGAAGTCTTTATAGCAGTTTTAGGAGTCTCTTAGGAGTTTTGAAGGTAGAAGATACCAGTTATGAAGATTTTAAATCTAGAAAGGCTAGAATCTTCATCTCCTCAAAGCAATTCAAATCTAAAGCTCCTTAAATTAATTGTAAGAATGGCACTAAATCCCAATTAAATGTTTCTGCAAATATAACTTGTTGAACTGTTAGGATTTAGAAACAAAATGACAATTATGAAGATTTTAAATCTACAAAGGATAAAATCTTCAAATCCTTAAATTAATTCAAATCTAAAGCTCCTTAAATAAATTTTTAGAATGACACTAAATCACAACTGAATATTTCTACAAACAATAATTGTAGGACTCTTAGGAGTTTTGAAGATAGAAGATACCAGTTATGAAAATTTTAAATCTAGAAAGGTTAGAATCTGCATCTCTTCAAAGCAATTCAAATCTAAAGCTCCTTAAATAAATTGTTAGAATGGCACTAAATCACAGTTAAATATTTCTACAAATAGCACTTCTTGGACTATTAAAAGTAATGAAGAATATACCAGTTATGATGATTTTAAATATAGAAATATTAAAATCTTCAGCCCCTTAAATAAATTCACATCTAAATTTTTAAATAAATTGTTAGAATGGCACTAAATCACAATTAATTATTTCTAAAAATAGCACTTTTTAAACCGTTAGCAGTTATAGAGAAGATACCAGTTATGAAGATTATAAATATGAAATGGTTAAAATCTTCACCTTCATTAATAAATTGTTAGAATGGCACTAAATGACAATATTTCTACAAATGACACTTATTGTATTCTTAGGAATAAAAAAGGAGTAAGATTTTAAATCTTATGATCTTAGGAGTAAAGATTTTAAATCTAGAAAGTTTAAATCTTCAGCTCCTTAAATCAATTCAAATCTAAAGCGATTTAAATAAATTGTTAGAATGGCACTAAATTACAATTAAATATTTTTACAAATAGCACTTGTTGATTTGTTAGGAGTTATGGAAAAGATACTAGTTATGAAGATTTAAATCTAAAAAGGGTAAAATCTGCACCTTGTTAAATAAATTTTTAAAATGTCACTAAATCACAATTTAATATTTCTTCAAATCACGTTTATTGTACTCTTAGGAATTTTGAAGGAAAAAGATACCAGTTATGAAGATTTTAAATCTGGAAAGTTTAAAATCTTCATCCCCTTAAATCAATTCACATCTAAAGCTTCTTTAATAAATTGTTAGAATGGTACTAAATGACAATTAAATATTTCTACAAATAGTACTTGTTGAACTGTTAGAAGTTATGAAGAAGATACCAGGTAAGAAGATTTAAATCTAAAAAGGTTAAAATCTCCAGTCTCTAAAATAAAATGTTAGAATGACATTATATCACAATTAAATATTTCTACAAATTGCACTTGTTGAACTGTTAGGAGTTATGGAGAAGATACCAGGTATAAAGATTTATATCTAAAACGGTTAAAACATTCAGCTTCTTAAATAAATTGTTAGAATGACATTAAGTCACAATTTAATAATTCTATAAATAACGCTTATTGTACTGTTAGGTGTTTTGAGAATAGAATATACCAGTTATGAAGATTTTAAATATAGAAAGGTTAGAATCTTCATCTCCTCAAAGCAATTCAAATCTAAAGCGATTTAAATAAATTGTTAGAATGGCACTAAATTACAATTAAATATTTTTACAAATAGCACTTGTTGATTTGTTAGGAGTTATGGAAAAGATACTAGTTATGAAGATTTAAATCTAAAAAGGGTAAAATCTGCACCTTGTTAAATAAATTTTTAAAATGTCACTAAATCACAATTTAATATTTCTTCAAATCACGTTTATTGTACTCTTAGGAATTTTGAAGGAAAAAGATACCAGTTATGAAGATTTTAAATCTGGAAAGTTTAAAATCTTCATCCCCTTAAATCAATTCACATCTAAAGCTTCTTTAATAAATTGTTAGAATGGTACTAAATGACAATTAAATATTTCTACAAATAGTACTTGTTGAACTGTTAGAAGTTATGAAGAAGATACCAGGTAAGAAGATTTAAATCTAAAAAGGTTAAAATCTCCAGTCTCTAAAATAAAATGTTAGAATGACATTATATCACAATTAAATATTTCTACAAATTGCACTTGTTGAACTGTTAGGAGTTATGGAGAAGATACCAGGTATAAAGATTTATATCTAAAACGGTTAAAACATTCAGCTTCTTAAATAAATTGTTAGAATGACATTAAGTCACAATTTAACAATTCTATAAATAACGCTTATTGTACTGTTAGGTGTTTTGAGAATAGAATATACCAGTTATGAAGATTTTAAATATAGAAAGGTTAGAATCTTCATCTCCTCAAAGCAATTCAAATCTAAAGCGATTTAAATAAATTGTTAGAATGGCACTAAATTACAATTAAATATTTTTACAAATAGCACTTGTTGATTTGTTAGGAGTTATGGAAAAGATACTAGTTATGAAGATTTAAATCTAAAAAGGGTAAAATCTTCACCTTGTTAAATAAATTTTTAAAATGTCACTAAATCACAATTTAATATTTCTTCAAATCACGTTTATTGTACTCTTAGGAATTTTGAAGGAAAAAGATACCAATTATGAAGATTTTAAATCTGGAAAGTTTAAAATCTTCATCCCCTTAAATCAATTCACATCTAAAGCTTCTTTAATAAATTGTTAGAATGGTACTAAATGGCAATTAAATATTTCTACAAATAGTACGTGTTGAACTGTTAGAAGTTATGAAGAAGATACCATGTAAGAAGATTTAAATCTAAAAAGGTTAAAATCTTCAGCTTCAAAAATAAATTGTTAGAATGACACTAACTCACAATTCAATATTTCTAAAAATAGCATTTTTTGAACTGTTAGGAGTTATGAAGAAGATACCAGTTATGAAGATTTAAATCTAAAAAGGTTCAAATCTTCAGCCTCTTAAATAAAGTGTTAGAATGACATTAAATCCCAATTAAATGTTTCAACAAATGGCACTTGTTGAACTGTTAGGAATTATAGAGAAGATACCAGTTATAAAAATTTATATCTAAAATGGTTAAAACATTCAGCTTCTTAAATAAATTGTTAGAATGGCATTAAATCACAATTTAATATTTCTACAAATAACACTTATTGTACTGTTAGGAGTTTTGAAGATAGAATATACCAGTTATAAAGATTTTAAATCTAGAAAGTTTAGAATTTTCATATCCTCAAAGGAATTCAAATCTAAAACTCCTTAAATAAATTGTTAGAATGGCACTAAATCGCAATTGCATATTTCTCCAAACAGCACTTTTTGGACTCTTTAGAGGACGCCGAAGTTCCAAAAGTCACGCATTTTTCTTCTTCCAGATATTACAGCCTCGCTGTGGTCTCCCCATGTTACAGCTTCTTTCACATTCCCCAAGAAAGTTCCGATTTTTAATGCCTCCAAACCGGTTCTGGGTGTTTAGACTGAGTCGAAACTCGTAGCTGGGGATATTAGAACAAAATTGCTTCCCTTCTGTTTGGCTTTTAAGTTGTATTCTGGTATTCTACTGATAGTTTCGAAGGTAATAAAAATCTTTCATCCGGAAAATGCATCGTAAATACTTGCACGATACTTTTAATCAGTATTCCATTTTTATTCACTCAATAAGGCATATTAAAACTGAAACATTCTTCTTTTTGTAATGAAGACAATTCTTTTCGAATGCAATTCAACACAATCGCAGTAAATGCGATAATTCCTTGAACAAACATAGTTCATTTTGAAACACAAAGAATACTTTTAGTTTGCTCAAACTTTTGTGAATATGGAATACGAATATGTAAACTGTACATATTCGACAAGATGTATTTTGCGTGCGTGTGTGCGTATGTTGTCATAATTTCACAACCATTTTTTACAGTTCAAATTATATTAAACTTTCGATGGATAAAAAGAATGCTTTTGATTTGTTCGAATTTTTGTGAACATTTAATTCGAATATGTAAACTCACATGCGCGAGCTATATAATTTTTTGTGCATGTATGTTATCCTAATTTCGTAATCTTCTCTGCATGGCAAATTATATTAAAACTTGCGTTGGGATAAAAATAATGCTTTTAATTTTCTCGTATTTTTGTGAGGATTTAATTTAAATATGTAACTGCACATAATTTTTTGTGCGAGTATGTGGGTGTATGTTATCCAAATTTCATAATCTCTGCATGGAAAATTATATTAAAATTTGCTTTGGGATAAAAAGAATGCTTTTAGTTTACTCTAATTTTTGTGAGCATTTAATATATAACTGCACATGGGAGAGCGACATAATTTTTTGTGCATGCGTGTATGTGTGTGTATGTTATCCTAATTTCATAATCTTCTCTGCAGGGCAAATTATATTAAAACTTGAGTTTGGATAAAAAGAATGCTTTTAGCTTGCTCTAATTTTTGTGACCATTTAATTCTAATATGTAACTGCACATGCTCGAGCTACATATTTTTTGTGCGTGTATGTGTGTGTATGTTATCCTAATTTCATATTCTTTTCTACAAGGAAAATTATATTAAAACTTGCGTTGGGATAAAAAGAATGCTTTTCGTTTGCTCAAATTTTTGTGAGCATATAATTTGAATATGTAACTGCACATGCGCGAGCTACATAATATTTTGTGCGTCTATGTGTGTGTATGTTATCCAAATTTCATAATCTTCTCTACAGGGCAAATTATATTAAAACTTGCGTTGGGATAAAAAGAATGCTTTTAGTTTGCTCAAATTTTTGTGAGCATATAATTTGAATATGTAACTGCACATGCGCGAGCTACATAATATTTTGTGCTTCTATGTGTGTGTATGTTATCCAAATTTCATAATCTTCTCTGCAGGGCAAATTATATTAAAATTTGCATTGAGATATCCAATATATTCCAAAATTTTAAATAAATTACATTAAAAATAATGTATCCAGAATATTTTTATATTACTAAATCAATAAAAAATCTTAAAACTAGAAACAATAATTTTAAAACTTGAAAATAATGGTGTATGACAATAAAAAAACAGATTTTACAACAGTAAAATAATCATGTTAAACAAATTTACGAAATATTGCATTTTTTGACGTTTAAAATCCACCATTATACTGATCCATGTACAGGACAACAGTTCTGAATTGAATGACCAGAAATAGCACAATCTTTCAGAAATGTCAAAACCAAGAGTGAGCGAGTTACCAATTTAAAACTCATTAATTCCTTAAAAATACTGAGCTTCCGAATGAAGTTTACCTTTTTCTAAATAAAATATAGCCTATAATGTGCAAATACTGAGGTTTTAAACAAAGCTTATCTTCTTTAGATGAAATATATCATGTAAAGTACAAAAACTGATATTTCAAACGAAGTTTATTATTATCTGAATGAAATACAGCTTGTAAAATACAAATACTGATTTTTTATACGAAGCTTATTTTTCACTAAATGAAATATTGTCTGTAAAGTACAAATACTGATTTTTCAAATAAAGCTTATTTTCACTAAAGGAAATAGAGTCTGTAATGTACAAATACTGAAGTTTCAAACAAAATTTATGTTTCTCTTAAATATAGTCTGTAAAATACAAATACTGAAGTTTCAAACAAAATTTATGTTTCTCTTAAATATAATCTGTAAAATACAAATACTGAGGTCTCAAACGAAACATATTTTTCTCTAAAATATAGTTTGCAATGTACACTGAGGTTTCAAATGAAGCTTAATAGTCTCTAAATAAAATATAGTCTGTAATGTACAAATACTGAAGTTTCAAACGAAGCTTGATAATCTTTAAATAAAATATAGTTTGTAAAGTATAAATACTGAGGTTTCAAACGAAATTTATTTTTCTCTAAAATATAGCCTGTGGTGTACAAATACTGATGATTCAAATTAAGCTTATCTTTCTCTAAAATATAGTCTGTAATGTACAAATACTAAGGTTTCAAACGAAGAATTTTCTCTAAAATATAGTCAGTAAAGTACAAATACTGAGATTTCAAACGAAACTTATTCTTCTCTAAAACATAGTCTGCAATGTACAAATACTGAGCTTCAGAACGAAGTTTATCTTTTTCTAAATAATATATAACCTATAATGTGCAAATACTGAGATTTAAAACAAAGCTTAATTTTTTCTATATGAAATATAGCATGTAAAGTACAAATATTGATATTTCAAACGAAGCTTATTATTAACTAAAATAAATATAGCTTCTAAATTACAAATACTGATTTTTGAAATAAAGCTTATTTTTCTCTAAATGAAATATAGTCCGTAAAGTAGAAAATACTAATTTTTCAAAGAAAGATTATTTTTCTCTAAATGAAATATAGTCTGTAAAGTACAAATACTGATTTTTCAAATAAAGCTTATTTTCACTAAATGAAATAGAGTCTGTAAAGTACAAATACTGAGGTTTAAAACGAAACTTATTTTTCTCTAAAATATAGTTTGTAATATACAAATACTGAGGTTTCAAATGAAGCCTAATTTTCTCTAAATAAAATACAGTCTGTAAAGTATAAATACTGAGGTTTCAAACGAAGTTTATGTTTCTCTAAAATATAGTTTGTAATGTACAAATACTGAGGTTTCAAACGATGGTTATTTTTCTCTAAAATATAGTCTAAATTGTACAAATACTGAGGTTTCAAATTTTCGAATTTTCTCTAAAAAAATATAGTCTGTAAAGTACAAATACTGTGGTTTTTAAACGAAACTTATTTTTCTTTGAAATATAGTTTGCAATGAACAAATACTGAAGTTTCAAATGAAGCTTAATTTTCTCTAAATAAAATATAGTCTGTAATGAACAAATACTGAAATTTCAAACGAAATTTATTTTTCTGTAAAATATAGTGTACAAATACTCAGGTTTCAAACGAAGCTTGATTTTCTCTAAATAAAATATAGTCTGTAACAAATACTCAGGTTTCAAACGAAGCTTGATTTTCTCTAAATAAAATATAGTCT
>CM063507.1:101387573-101392573 GCA_032207245.1 Pardosa pseudoannulata | reverse complement strand
CCGCTCATATGGGGAGCGGCAGAGTCTCGGATACCGAACGGGGGATAAATTGGGTTTGATTGCACCTTGAAAAGACTCCCCATTTGTAAGAGATTATCAAATCTCTTATTTTTCTTTCGACTGTTATTGTCGTGAGGAAGTTTTATCGGCAACCATCCTTTGCTGTTCTACATGATTTGGGAATTAACATTCCTTTGTAAACAGCCGTATTTAATCCAGTATTTAAAGTGAATTTCCAATTTTATCTTTGACTGTGATCCATTATTCACTTTACCTCTCATTTGAGAACATTGAAGGCGTCACACCGTGAACCATCGTTCAAGGTCACCATCAGGAAGTGGTGAACAGTTGGCCATAGTGTGGAGGCTATAACAAACGTTATGTTGTTTATAAGTAAATTTATCATCTCCATTGAGTGTATATTTTTTATATTACATTAAAATATTTATTACTTGAAATGACAAAACTAAATAGGTACTACTGAAGAATAAGGTTCCCCTTGGCAAATTTGGTGATATAATTGGCGATGTTTACTAAAACACAAAGGTATTTCAGCCGAGCAACATTGTATCATTTTCTATTTGAGCGACTTTAATTGATGTAGATTGAGCCATTCTAATAGAATTATTTACATTTTCTTAATTAATTAAAACCACTGAGAATATGAGCATTCACATATATGGGCAATTAATCCCTTAACAGTTTACAAAGCTAAAACCTCCAAGCTACTAAAAATGAACCATAGTGAACCATTAATGTTTCATTATATCTAATATTTTTAATCATTACGCGAATTTCATATACCAGAAATGTACTTAAGTTAAAATTATTTGTATGAAAATTTGATTTACTCTTTTTTAAACTCAAGTAAGAACATTTGACACACACACACACATATACATAAGGAAAGTAGTTTCTCATTATTGTTATAGTAAATAAGAAAACTTGTCTGTAGTATACAGAATGTGCTTAACCAGAAACAAAATAGCTTACACATAGTAGCATAAAAGTATAACTTTCCACATAAGTGAAGTCATTTGATTTAAATAAAAAAGAGAACACTATAATAAAGATTTTAAACACGTAGTTAAAGCACAGCTTTTCATATATTTGAAGTAATTTGAATAAAATAAAAAAGAGAAAACTAGAATAAAGCTTTTAAACACAGTTGTTCAAGCATAGATTTTCAAATACTTAAAAGAAATTTGATTTAAATAACAAAAAATACCACTATAATAAAGATTTTGCTCACTGTTGTTAAAAAATAGCTTTTCAGATATTTAAAGCAATTTAATTTAAATAGAAAAAGACCACTATAATAAGGATTTTACTCACAGTTTTTAAAGTATAGCTTTTCAGATATTTAAAGTAATTTGATTTAAATAGAAAAAGACCACTATAATAAGGATTTTATTCACAGTTTTTAAAATAAAGCTTTTCAGATATTTAAAGTAATTTAATTCAAATAGAAAAAGACCACTATAATAAAGCTTTTACTCACATTTTTTAAAGTATAGCTTTTCAGATATTTAATGCAATTTAATTTAAATAGAAAAAGAAAAATATAATAAACATTTTACTCATTGTTGGCTAAAATATAGCTTTTTAGATATTTAAAGTAATTGAACAAAAGATTTAAAGAGAAAAAAAGGCTGATAAATAATACTTAGTTCTAAAAGTACTAGCTCCCTTCCCCTTAAAATAAAGAACTGCTACATAGTTGTTTAGAAATTTGTGTTTCTAGGGAATTTCCTAATAGTGTTTTACAAAATCTACAAAATGTTCTGTATCAAGTAGAGAAAGCATGGGCTATCAATAATATTCCAATGACATGGATGCATTTTTAAAGAAATACAAATAGAAGTGCAATTGCAATTCAAGTGCAATGCAAGTGCAATGTAAATGCAATGCAAGTGCAATGTAAATGCAATGCAAGTGCAATGCAAGTGCAATTTCAAATGCAAGTGCAATTGAGTTGAACTTCACTATACCGAAACTTTTTAACGGAATGTTTTAACCGTACCTTGAACACAGGAGGTGCTTTAAGGGAAATAAAACTTCCATTTAACGAACTTAAATTTTATTTAACAAAGTTTTATTGCTAAGCATTTCTAACAGAAATTCTTTGTTTGAGAAAACATTCTCTTTCGCAGTACGTTTAAGTAAACTTATCTATAGTCTACAGAATTAGCTTTACAAGAAACAAACTAGTTTACACACAGTTGGTACTATATTTAAATTAATATATTTAAATTAAAAAGAAAGAGAGAGAGAGAGGACGCTATAATATAGATTTTACACATGGTTGTTAGAGCATAGCTTTTTTAAATAGCTAAAGAAAATTGATTTAAGTAAGAGATAGGAAACTATAATAAAGCTTTTAAGCACAGCAGCTAAAGAATAGCTTTTTAGATATTCAAAGGAAATATATTTAAATAAAAAAGAAAGAGAGAAAGTAAAAGAGAGAGGACGCTATAATAAAGATTTTAAACACAGTTGTTAAAGCATAGCTTTTTTAGATAGCTAAAGGAAATTGATTTAAGTAAGAAAAAGGAAGCTATAATAAAGATTTTAAGCACAGCAGTTAAAGAATACCTTTTAGATATTTAAAGGAAATATTTTTTAATTAAAAAGAAAGAGAGAGAGTAAAAGAGAGAGGACGCTATAATAAAAATTTTACACATGGTTGTTAGAGCATAGCTTTTTTAAATAGCTAAAGAAAATTGATTTAAGTAAGAGATAGGAAACTATAATAAAGCTTTTAAGCACAGCAGCTAAAGAATAGCTTTTTAGATATTCAAAGGAAATATATTTAAATTAAAAAGAAAGAGAGAGAGTAAAAGAGAGAGGACGCTATAATAAAGAATTTACAAACAGCTGTTAAAGCATAGCTTTTTTAGATAGCTAAAGGAAATTGATTTAAGTAAGAGAAAGAAAGCTATAATAAAAATTTTCAGTACAGCTGTTAAAGCATAACTTTTTAAATATTTAAAGCATTTTGATTTAAATCTATAAGAGGATCATATAATATAAGTTTCTTCATGCAGTTGTTAAAGCATAGTGTTTCAGGTAGTTACAGTAATTTGATTTAAATCGAAAAAGGCTAATAAAATAAAAGATTTTACAAGCAGCTGATAAAGCATAGCTTTTCGGACTGACTTAAATAAAAAATGATGCTATAATAATTATTTTAAACACAGTTGTTAAAGCATAGTTTTTTTAGATGCGTAAAGGAAATTAATTTAAATAAAAAAAAGAAAGCTATAATAAAGATTTTAAGCACAGTTGTTAAAGCATATCTTTTTAAATATTTAAAGCATTTTGATTTAAATCGATAAGAGGCTCATGTAATACAAGATTATGCATGCAATTGTTAAAGCATAGTTCTTCAGGTAAAGTAATTTGATTTAAATCGAAAAAAACTAATAAAATAAAAGTTTTACAAGCAGCTGATAAAGTATAGCTTTTCAGACAGTTAAAGGAAATTGGTTTAAATAAAAAAAGAGAATGCTACAATAAAGATTTTAAACACAGTTGTTAAAGCAGTCTTTTTAGATAGGTAATGGAAATTAATTTAAATAAAAAAAAGAAAGCTATAATAAACATTTTAAGCATAGCTGTTGAAGCATATTTTCTTTATATATTTAAAGCATTTTGATTTAAATCAATAAGATGCTCATAAAATAAAAGTTTCTGCATGCAATTGTTAAAGCACAGTTTTCGAGGTAGTTAAAGTAATTTGATTTAAATCAAAAAGGCTAATAAAATAAAAGATTTTACAAGTGGCTGATAAAGTATAGCTTTTCAGACAGTTAAAGGAAATTGGTTTAAATAAAAAAAGAAAATGATATAATAAAGATTTTTACACAGTTGTTAAAGTATAGCTTTTTAAATAGTTAAAGTGTTTTAATTTAATCCGATAAAAGGCTCATATAATAAAGGATTTTACATGCAGTTGTTAAAGCATAGCTATTAAGATATTTAAAGTAATTTGATTTAAATCTAAAAAAACTACTATAATGAAGATTTTACTCACAGTTTTTTTAAAGCATAGCTTTTCAGATATTTAAAGAAATTGAACAATAGATTTAAATAGAAAAGAGGCTGATAAATATTTTTTAATCTCTAAAAGTACTAGGCCCCTTAAAATAAAGAATCCCCTTTATAATAATAGCCTAAATTATCTGTCCGTCTGTCCTCGAATTCATGAAGATGTTGCCAGGGCTTCGAACCGTAATTTTTTTTGTTCCGGTTTTCGTTCCGGTTCAACTAAAAAATTAATATCGGTTCAGTTCCGGTTTTCGCTCCGCCAAAAATAACGGTTTTCGGTTCAGTTCCGGTTTTTGCTCCGCCAAAAATAACTGTTTTCGTTTCAGTTCCAAATGAATAATTTCATTTTATGTATATTCTTATTTTTACTAAAAATATAATTCTATCATAAACAAAAAATGTTATTCTATCAAAATTTAGAAGATTTTATTCTTTTTTTAATTGGTACACTATGTGAATTGATACAAACAGCAGGCCTACTGAAATACTACTATTACGAAACATTTGAATCGCCGCCATTACCAAACACCCATTTGATGCGCAGAAGATTTGATAGATGCTTCATGCTACGTCACTTAGGGCCTCTCCTGTCTATTTACTCCTCCCTGATCTAAACAGTCTATACAAACATCCGTGGATGATCGCATGCTGAGATGTGAAAAATAAAATATAACTCGATATTTTTCTTAAAAAATCATCTATACTTCTAGTTTAATCAACTGAATTAAATATGTCTTCAACAAGTAGTTTCATGCGAAACCGAAACAGAAAAATACTAGTGAATATCAAAATAGGAAATCGAGAAGCAGTATACATGTAATGATAATTATAAAGTTGACTTTAAATTAGAAAATATTGATAAGTTGGTAACAGTAACAAAATGACTGAAAGATATATCGAACCGAAATAAACCGATATTTTTTTCGGTTTAGTTCCGGTTTTCGTTCCGA
>CM063507.1:101352573-101382573 GCA_032207245.1 Pardosa pseudoannulata | reverse complement strand
GCCATTGTCGACCTCGATAAGCCATACCCCCTCCAGACGGTGATAATGGCTTGCAGTGAACCATAGTGTGGAAGGGCCTTAACAGTAAAAATGAGCAACCACCAACGTTTAAAGGTGATGAATTGAAATGGAATATTGAGGAGTGATCAAAAACAGACCACTATCAAGACCAAAATTGTGGAGAGTTCAATTTAACGCCTAGCGTCGTAGGTAACTTATGGAAACAGTTCTAGAATATTGGATCCATCGAGAGACAGCCTGGACAAGTTCGTCCAAGAGCCACGATGGCCAGAAAAGATGGCCATTTGTCCATTATAGCGAGGGGTGGTATAATGGACATGGGTGCTACAGCTTCTCAGCTCTGTCGGGACTTGTATGCGGTCGTAGTAAACCAAGTTGGAATGGTGACTATAACCAGACGACTTCATGAGAGAGGGTTGTTTGCAAGAAGACCTGCTATTGTTGGTCTCTCCCTTCAAAGAACAGGCGATGTCGTTTAGCATGGTGAAGTGAGATTGGAGTATGATCAATGAACTACCGTTCTCTTCACTCATGAGTCCTGGTTCCACCTAACCACTGATTCTCGCCGGACATTCATAAGGAAAGATCCAGAAACCAACTACATGCCCTCCAATGTCCACGACATTGACCATTAAGACGCCGGAGGTTTAATGGACAATACAGACTGTTTAGACCGTCGTATAGTAAGTGCAAATTGTATTAACGTTCTTTATTTTGCTTATAATCACAGAGGGCAGCACGTGACATATTTTTGGAAAAGAGTTCTATATTATGATTGTGTTGCGTTTGCATTCTGTAACCCTTTGATGGCAGTATTTAGGGGCATCTTGTGATGCATTTGTAGCCTATGAAAAATGTGCTTATTTCTCTCAAATGTGGTGCTCCTTTAAGGCGGACGATTCGCCTATTGAAAGAACTCTCTCAAAAAGATTTCTACTTGTTATGCAATACTAGATAAAATCCTCTTTTTAGATAAGTAATCCTTCTTTTCGATATGCAAAAGATGATTTATAAATATCACCCCATTTAATAACAAATCATACTCATAAAGATGAAAAATCCTTTTATTTACTTTTATGTAGAAAGTAACTCTGTAGTGACTGCAATTGGAAAAATGCGTAAAATAATACTCTATAAAAATACACAACAACAGTTGCTATTTTCAATTATTATCTATTGCGTATTATTCATATAAATAAGCTAATGATATTTTCAATGTATTAACAGGCCTTTTCCTTTCTTACTCAGCTGAAACATAACAGTAATTATTTAATTTACTTATGTCCTCTTTTACTAACATTATGTCTTCCTTTCCATTCGAAAAAAATGTTAGTCACCTTAGTTATCGTTTGTTTTTATAAATAAAATAATGATATTTTCTAATGAATGAATTAGCAAACGTATTGATTTATTACTCAGCTGAAAAATAACAGTAATTATTTAATTTAATTATGTGTTCTTTTATTAATATCATGTCTTAATTTTCATTCGAAAAAAATGTTGTTTATAAAAATAAACTCATATTTCCTAATGAATTAGTAAGCTTATTGAATTCTTACTCAGCTGAAACATGACAGTAATTATTTAATTCATTCAAGTTCGTTTTTATTAATATTATGTTTTCCTTTTCATTCGAAAAAAATTTTAGTCACCTTAGCTTTTGTTTATTTATAAAAATAAACTATTTATATTTTCAAATGAATTAGCAGATTTATTGATTTCTTACTCAGCTGAAACATGACAGTAATTATTTAATTTACTGAAGTATGTTTTTATTAATAGTACGTCTTCTTTTTCATTCGAAAAACATGGTAGTCACTTTAGTTTTCTTTTGTTTGTAAAAATAAACTAAGAATGTTTTCTAATGAATTGGCAGATTTATTGATTTCTTACTAAGCTGAAAAATGTTCGTAATTATTTAATTTACTTAGGTCCTCTTTTATTAATATTATATGACTTCATTTTTATTCGAAAAAATGTTAGTTACCTTAGTTATCGCTTGTTTATAAAAGAAAAACTAATGATATTTTCTAATGAATTAGCAGACTTATGTATTTCTTACTCAGCTGAAACATGACAGTAATTATTTAATTTATTCAAGTTCGTTTTTATTAATATTATGTCTTCCTTTTCATTCGAAAAAAATGTTAGTCACCTTAGTTTTCGTTTTTGTATAAAAATAAACTAATGATATTTTCAAATGAATTAACAAGCTTATTGATTTCTTACTCAGCTGAAACGTAAAAGTAATTATTTAATTTACTTATGTCCTCTTTTATTAATATTATATGACTTCCTTTTCATTCGAAAATATGTTAGTTACCTTAGTTATCGTTTGTTTATAAAAATACACTAACTATATTTTTAATGATTAAAAGGCTTTTTGATTTCTTACTAAGCTGAAAAATGACAATAATTATTTAATTTACTTATGTCCTCTTTTATTAATATATAACTTCGTTTTCATTCGAAAAAAATGGATGGTCACCTTAGTTATTATTTGTTTATAAAAATAAACTAATGATAATTTCTAATGAATTAACAAACTGGTTGATTTCTTACTCAACTGAGACATGACAGTAATTATTTAATTTACTCAAGTTCGTTTTTATTAATATTATATCTTCCTTTTCATTAGAAATATTCATTAGAAATATCCTATAGTAACATTTTAAAAGATCTTAAATATTAAATCTACCGTTGCAGCGTAACATAAGACAGCACAAAATTCAATATTTGAGAAACATTTTGAAAAAAAATTATAACAATCATTCGTTGAAAATAAATAATTGATCATTCTGTTCAAACCTTCTTTGAAATGGGTGAAAAACGGCCTACTGCCGTGTCAGAAACAAATACGTCGGAAGAGGTGACTGCAATGTCACGTCATGACCGTCATACCTTTGCTGCTTAAAAGCGTCACTTCCGGCAGTGATTACTAAAGAGGGCGGTGACAGTTTTTCTACGGCGATTGGATAATTCAGTAATACTTAAGGTGGCTGGATAGAGGCCGTTACTGAGATATTAGTACAATCTGAGTCCTCATTATCTCACCTTATATATGAAAATCAGGAATACATCAATAGTAATTCTGATGATGGGTTAGGCTTAGGAAGATCAGATTCAACCCATTGTGCCATTACTGTGTAAAAGTAAAACAATAGCGTGTGTGTATAGAATACACATTGGAAAAATCTAAGTAATGTGCCAGAAAAAAATAATTATCCTGTTAACCTCACTAAACACATTATTGGTAATTTTCATTTTAACGAGTAATTTATTTATATTTTAATAACTAGCATAATCTTGAAATATGTGAAATGTAAATAATTCTATATTATATTGATAATAGCGAAAGTGTCGAAATTTTGAGTGACTTTTCCAATTTTGTAACACTTTGTACATTCAAACATACATGAGCGGCTAAATCTTGTGTAACACCTTATTTTTCTCCGAAACAATTTTTAAGACTTATATATTGAAAGAAAAAACAAAGAAAGTGTAATTTATATATTTTATTTCTAATGGTAATTCTAAATTCTATTTATATATTTTAATTTACATTAATGGTTTCTCTGTTACAAAAGAGTTGAAATTTTGAAGGGTCTTATCATTTTGTAAAACACTATACATTCAAACATATATGCAAGGCAAAATCATTTGCTTCAGCTTATTTTTCTCTAAAACGATTTTAAACATTCAGTTAACTGGAGAGAAATAGACAATTTTATTTGTAAATTATTATTTTCTAATGGAAATTTCTAATGGTTATTCTAAATTTGTATTAACGTTTTCTTTGTTTCAAAAGTGTCACAATTTTGAGAGGTCCTATCATTCTGTAACACACTATTCATTTAAACATATATGTGTGGCTAAACCTTGTGCAATTGTATATTTTTCTCCGAAACCATTTTTAAAACTTAAGTATGGAAAGAAAGAAGCAAAGAAAGTGTAATTTATATATTTTATTTCTAATGGTAATTCTAAATTCTATTTATATATTTTAATTTACATTAATGGTTTCTCTGTTACAAAAGAGTTGAAATTTTGAAGGGTCTTATCATTTTGTAACACACTATACATTCAAACATATATGCAAGGCAAAATCATTTGCTTCAGCTTATTTTTCTCTAAAACGATTTTAAACATTCAGTTAACTGGAGAGAAATAGACAATTTTATTTGTAAATTATTATTTTCTAATGGAAATTTCTAATGGTTATTCTAAATTTGTATTAACGTTTTCTTTGTTTCAAAAGTGTCACAATTTTGAGAGGTCCTATCATTCTGTAGCACACTATTCATTTAAACATATATGTGTGGCTAAACCTTGTGCAATTGTATATTTTTCTCCGAAACCATTTTTAAAACTTAAGTATGGAAAGAAAGAAGCAAAGAAAGTGTAATTTATATATTTTATTTCTAATGGTAATTCTAAATTTTATTTATATATTCTAAATTTACATTAATGGTTTCTTGGTTGCAAAAGAGTTGAAATTTTGAAGGGTCTTATCATTTTGTAACACACTATACATTCAAACATATATGCAAGGCAAAATCATTTGCTTCAGCTTATTTTTCTCTAAAACGATTTTAAACATACAGTTAACTGGATAGAAATAGACAATTTCATTTGTAGATTATTATTTTCTAAAGGAAATTTCTAATAGTTATTCTAAATTTGCATTAACGCTTTCTTTGTTTCAAAAGTGTCAAAATTTTCAGAGGTCTTATCATTTTGTAACACACTATACATTCAAACAAATATTCGTGGAAAAAACTTGCGCAATTGTATATTTTTCTCCGAAACAATTTTTAAAACTTAAGTATGGAAAGAAAGAAACAAAAAGTGTAATTTATATACTTTATTTCTAATGGTTATTCTAAATTTGCAATAATGATTACTTTGTTGCAAAAGTGTTGAAATTTTGAGGGGTCTTATCATTTGGTAACACATTATACATTCAAACATATATGCAAGTCAAAATCTTTTGCTTCAGCTCATTTTCCTCTAAAACGATTTTAAAAATATAGTTAAATGGAGAGAAATAGATAATTTTATTTGTAGATTATTATTTTCTAAAGGAAATTTCTAATAGTTATTCTAAATTTGCATTAACGCTTCCTTTGTTTCAAAAATGTCAAAATATTGAGCGGTCATTTTTTTTTTTTTTTTTTTTTTTTTTTTTTTTGTAACACACTATGCATTCAAACATATATACAAGGCAAAATCTTTTGCTTCAGCTTATTTTTCTCTAAAACGATTTTAAAAATAGAGTTAAATGGAAAGAAATAGACAATTTCATTTGTAGATTATTATTTTCTAAAGTAAACTTCTAATGGTTATTCTAAATTTGCATTAACGCTTTCTTTGCTGCAATAGTATCAAAATTTTGAGAGGTCTTATGATTTTGTAACACACTATGCATTCAAACATATATGCAAGTCAAAATCTTTTGCTTCAGCTCATTTTTCTCTAAAACTTATTTTAAAAACTACTGTTAACTGCAGATAAATAGACAATTTTATTTATAGAAATTATTTTCTAAACGAAATTTCTAGTGGTTATTTTAAATTTGCATTAACGCTTTCTTTGTTGCAAAAGTGTCCAAATTTTGAGAGGTCTTATTTTGTAACACACTACACATTCAAACATATATTCGTGGAAAAAACTTTTACAATAGTTTATCTTTCTCTGTAGCGATTTTTAAAATTCAAGTGAAATGAAGAGAAAAAAGCAAAGAATATGTTATTTATATATTTTATTTCTAAATGTAATTCTAAACTTGCATTAAGGTATCTATCTACATTCGGAGAACTTTTTTCTTTAAACGTAGAAACTAGTTCATATTTTTACATTTATAGGTTTATTTTTTATATTATCATAGAGAATTGCACTTAAAAAATTTATTTCTGGAGAAGTTTTTATAAAATTTCTAATAAATAAAAAAAATAGTCAAAAGGTCTAATTTTTTAATAAATTAAATTATTTCAATATTTTTTGACGAAACACATTTCTTATACACTGGACTAGTGAATCGCCTAAAATCTTTGCTTAATTTACATTTGATAAAAAATTTTGGTCCTTCAAAATAATACACATTGAATTTTTAACGAACTTTGATTACCTTTATATCTAACTATGAGTGCAGCATCATTAAAAGTTATCCAAATTTAAAGATTTTAGGTCATTTACTAGTAAGTACTATTCAAAGCATTCATAACAATTTTCAAAAAAAATATTTTAAGGACTTTTTGAGAAATCATATTTTAAGTTTCAACATTTTATTAAAAATACCGTTCTGAGAAAAACGCATTTGAAGTTTATGAAAGCAACTTTAACTATTAAAAAATTTAAATACATATTTAAAATTCCCCACACTTTCTTGCTTCAAAACTTTCTAATTGCCAAGTTGCTAATTATTAAAAATACTATAAAAAATGTTTAAACTAATCTTCATGAAAATGTAAAAATTTTTGTCCAAAAAATGCTCTTTAAAAGGCTTTTAAATTCACAACTTCCGGTACCGAAGTCGCTACTTCCGTTTTGTTCTGACAGCTGTCACTGATGTTTAAACAGCTGTAACTTTTCTTTAAAATGTCGTAAATTATGATTTTTGACAAAAAATGACGTTTACAACGTAGACGGATACATTAATGCTTTCATTGTAGCGATAGTGTTCAAAATTTTGAGAAGTATTATCATTTTGCAACACACTATACATTCGAACATATATGCTTGGCAAACACTTTTACAATAGTTAATATTTTTTAAAATTTAAAGGAAATGTAGAGAAAGAAACAAAGTGTCATTTATATATTTTATTTCTGAAGGTAATTCTAATTTTTCATTAGCGCTTTCTTTGTTTCAAAAGTATCAATATTTTGAGAGGTATTATCATTTTGCAACACGCAATACATTTGAACAAAGATGGCCAAATGGTTAGGGTGCTGTCCTTCGAAACCGGAGTTCGTAGGTTCGAATCCCACAGTGCATGGTTGTTCGTAGCCGTTCGGAATCGGCTTTAAGCAGTAGGTTCCGGTCTCATTAGCCCTCGTGTTGCAAAAAGTAGAAAGCAGTGCTCCAAACCAAACTAAACCAATCGAACATAGATGTGTGGCCAAGCCTTTTGAAATTGTTCATCTTTCTCTGAAACAATTTTTAAAATTTAAGTGTAAGGGAGAGAAAGAAACAAAGGATATGTTATTTATATACTTTATTTCTAGTGGTAATTCTAAGTTTGCATTAAAGCTTTCTTTATTGCAAAAGTGTTGAAATTTTGTGGTCTTATCATTTTGTAACATACTATCCATTCAAACATATTTACGTAGCAAAACCTTGTGCAATAGTTATCTTTCTCTGAAACAATTTTTAAAATCTAAGTGAAATGGAAAGAAACAAAGAATATGTTATTTATATATTTTATTTCTAAAGGTAATTCTAAACTTATATTAATGCTTTCATTGTAGTGATAGTGTTCGAAATTTTGAGAGGTATTATCATTTTGCAACACACGATACATTCAAACTTATATGCGTAGCAAAACCTTGTGCAATAGTTTATCTTTCTCTGAAACAATTTTTTAAAATTTAAGGGTAATGGAGAGAAAGAAACAAAGAATATGTTATTACTTTATTTCTAAAGGTTATTCTAAATTTGCATTAACGCACTCTTTGTTTGAAAAGTATCAATATTTTGAGAGGTATTATCATTTTGCAACACACTATACATTCGAACTTAGATGCGTGACTAAACCTTGTGCTATTGTTTATCTTTTTCTGAATCAATTTTTAAAATTTAAGTGTAAGGTAGAGAAAGAAGCAAAGGATATGTTATTTATATATTTTATTTTTAGTGGTAATTCTAAATTTGCATTAACTCTTTCTTTGTTGCTTTTATAGTTTTGTAACACTTTGTACATTCAAATATACATACACGGCCAAATCTTGTGTAATACCTTATTTTTCTGTGAAACAATTTTTAAGACTTATATATGGAAAGAAAGAAACAAAGAAAGTGTAATTTATATAATTTATTTCTAAAGGTAATTCTAAATTCTATTTATATATTCTAAATATACATTAATGGTTTTTTGGTTGCAAAAGTGTTGACATTTTGAAGGGCCTTATCATTTTGTAACACACTATACATTCAAATATATATGCGTGGCAAAACCTTGTACAACAGTTTATCTTTCTCTGATACAATTTTTAAAATCTAAGAGAAATGGAGAGAAAGAAACAAAGAATGTGTAACTTATATATTTTATTTCTAAAGGTAATTTTAAATTTGCATTAGCGCTTTCTTTGTTTCACAAGTGTCAATATTTTGAGAGGTATTATTTTTCAACAAGCTATACATTCGAACATAGATGCGTGGGCAAAAACCGTGTACAATTGTTTATCTTTCTCTGACACAATTTTTAAAATTTAAGTGCAAGGAAGAGACAGAAACAGAGGATATGTTATTTATATACTTTATTTTTAGTGGTAATTCTAAATTTGCATTAACGCTTCCTTTCTTGCAAAAGTGTTGAAATTTTGAGAGGTCTTATCATTTTGTAACAATCTATAATTCAAACATATATGCGTGGTAAAACCTTGTGCAATAGTTTATCTTTCTCTGAAACAAATTTTAAAATTCAAGTGAAATGAAGAGAAAGAAACAAAGAATATATTATTTATATATTTTCTTTCTAAAGGTAATTCTAAATTTGCATTAATGATTTCATAGTAGAGATAGTGTTCGAAATTTTGATAGGTATTATCAATCACTATACATTCAAACATATATGCGTGGCAAAACCTTGTGCAATAGTTTATCTTTCTCTGATACAATTTGTAAAATCTAAGAGAAATAGAGTGAAAGAAACAAAGAATATGTTATTTACATATTTTATTCTTAAATTTGCATTAATGCTTTCATTGTGTTTACTAAAACCTTGTGCTACCAGCTTATTTTTCCCTGAAACAATTTCTGAACCTTAGGTAAAATGGAGAGGAAGAAACAAAAAATGTGTTATTTATATATTTTATTCCTAAACTGAATCCTGATTTTTTAATAATGCTTTCATTGTTGCGATAGAGTCGAAATATTTAAGTAATCGTATTCTTTTGTAACACACTGTACATTCAATCATATATGATCACTAAAACTTTTGCTACAGCTTATTTTTTCCCGAAACAATTTTTGAACCTTAAGTAAAATGGAAAGAATTAAACAAAGAATGTGTTATTTATATATTTTATCTCTAGATAAAATTCTAAATTTGTATCGATGTTTTCATTGTAGCGATAGTGTCGAAATTTTAAGTGAATTTATTCTTTTGTTACACACTGTACATACAATCATATATGTTCACCAAAATCTTGTGCTTCAGCTTATTTTTCTCTAATACAATTTTTAAATCTTAAGTAAAATGGAGATAAAGAAACAAAGAATACATTATTTATATATTTTATATCTAACGGGAATTCTAAATTTGTTTTAAGGCTTCAACTTTTCCAAAAGTGTCGAAATTTCGAGAGAATTTTTAATTTTGTAACACATTGTACATTCAAACAAGGCAAAACCTTGTGTATACTTTATTTTACCTGAATCAATTTTTGAACCTTAAGTAAAATGGAGAGAAAGAAACAAAGAATGTGTTATTTAATATTTTATTCTTAAATTAAATTATAAATTTGTTTTAAGATTTTCATTGTTGCGATAGTGTCAAAAGTTTAAGTGATTGTATTCTTTTGTAACACACTGTACATTCAATCCTATATGCCCACTAAAACCTTGTGCTATAGCTTATTTTTCTCTGAAACAATTTTTAAATCTTAAGTAAAATGGAGATAAAGAAACAAAGAATATGTTATTTATATATTTAATTTCTAACGGGAATTCTAAATTTGTTTTACTGCTTCAACTTTTCCAAAAGTGTCGGAATTTGGAGGGAATGTTTAATTTTGTAACACATTGTACATTCAAACAAGGCAAAATCTTGTGTATAGTTTATTTTTGCTGAATCAATTTTTTAACCTTAAGTAAAATGGGGAGAAAGAAACAAAGAATGTGTTATTAACACATTTTTTGTATATATGTATTTTATACCTAAATTGAATTCTAAATTTGCATTAATGCTTTCATTGTTGCGATAGCATCGAAATATTTAAGTGATAGAATTCTTTTGTAACACACTGTACATTCAATCATATATGATCACTAAAAATTGTGCTACAGCTTATTTTTCCCTGAAACAATTTTTGAACCTTAAGTAAAATGGAGGGAAAGAAATAAAGAATGTGTTAGTTAATATTTTATTCTTAAATTAAATTGTAAATTTGTATTAATGTTTTCATTGTAGCGATAGTGTCGAAATTTTAAGTGATTGTATTCTTTTGTAACGCACTGTACATTCAATCATATATGATCACTAAAACTTGTGCTACAGCTTATTTTTCCCTGAAAAAATTTTTGAACCTTAAGTAAAATGGAGAGAAAGAAACAAAGAATGTGTTATTTATGTATTTTATACCTAAATTGAATTCTAAATTTGCATTAATGCCTTCACTGTTGCAATAGTAGTATTCTTTTGTAACACACTGTACATTCAATCATATATGCTCACTAAAACCTTGTGCTACAGCTTATTTTTTTCCGGAACAATTTTTGAACCTTAAGTAAAATGGAGAGAAAGAAACAAAGAATGTGTTAGTTAATATTTTATTCTTAAATTAAATTGTAAATTTGCATTAATGCTGTCATTGTAGCGATAGTGTCGAAATTTTAAGTGATTCTATTCTTTTGTAACACACTGTACATTCAATCATATATGCTCACTAAAACCTTGTGCTACAGCTAATTTTTCCCTGAAACAATTTTTGAACCTTTAGTAAAATGGAGAGAAAGAAACAAAGAATGTGTTATTTATATATTTTATTCCTAAATTGAATCCTGAATTTGCATTAATACTTTCATTCTTGCGATAGTGTCGAAATATTTAAGTGATCGTATTCTTTTGTAACACACTGTACATTCAATCATATATGATCACTAAAATTTGTGCTACAGCTTATTTTTTTCCGGAACAATTTTTGAACCTTAAGTAAAATGGAGAGAAAGAAACAAAGAATGTGTTATTTATGTATTTTATACCTAAATTGAATTCTAAATTTGCATTAATGCTTTCATTGTTGCGATAGTGTCGATATATTTAAGTGATCGTATTCTTTTGTAACACACTGTACATTCAATCATATATGCTCACTAAAACTTGTGCTACAGCTTATTTTTTTTTTCTGAAACAATTTTTGAACCTTAAGTGAAATGGGGAGAAAGAAACACAGAATGTGTTATTTATATATATTTTTTTCCTAAATTGAATTCTAAATTTGCATTAATGCTTTCATTGTTGCGATAGTGTCGAAATATTTAAGTAATGGTATTCTTTTGTAACACACTGTACATTCAATCGTATATGCTTACTAAAACTTGTGCTACACCTTATTTTTCTCTGAAACAATTTCTGAACCTTTAGTAAAATGGAGAGAAAGAAACAAAGAATGTATTATTATATATTTTATTCCTAAATTGAATTCTAAATTTGCATTAATACTTTCATTGTTGCAATAGTGTCGAAATATTAAGTGATGGTATTCTTTTGTAACACACTGTACATTCAATCATATGTACTCACTAAAACTTGTGCTATTGCATATTTTTCCCTGAAAGAATTTTTGAACTTTAAGTAAAATGGAGAGAAAGAAACAAAAAATGTGTTATTTAAATATATTTTTCCTAAATGGAATTCTAAATTTGCATTAATTCTTTCATTGTTGCGATAGAGTCGAAATATTTAAGTGATCGTATTCTTTTGAAAAACACTGTACATTCAATCATATGTGCTCACTAAAACTTGTGCTATTGCATATTTTTCCCTGAAACAATTCTGACCCTTAAGTAAAATGGAGAGAAAGAAACAAAGAATGTGCTATTTATATATTTTATCCCTAAATAAAATTCTAAATATGTGTTAATGTTTTCATTGTTGCAGTAGTGTCGAAATATTAAGTAATGGTATTCTTTTGTAACACACTGTATATTCAATCATATATACTCACTAAAACTTGTGCTATTGCATATTTTTCCCTGAAAGAATTTTTGAACTTTAAGTAAAATGGAGAGAAAGAAACAAAAAATGTATTATTTATATATTTTATTCCTAAATTGAATTATAAATTTGCATTCATGCCTTCATTGTTGCGATAGTGTCGAAATATTTAAGTGATCGTATTCTTTTGTAACACACTGTACATTCAATCGTATATGGTTACTAAAACCTTGTGCTACCAGCTTATTTTTCCCTGAAACAATTTTTGAACCTTAGGTAAAATGGAGAGAAAGAAACAAAGAATGTGCTATTTATATATTTTATTCCTAAATAAAATTTTAAATATGTATTAATGTTTTCATTGTAGCGATAATGTCGAAATTTTAAGTGATTGTATTCTTTTGTAACACACTGTACATTCAATCATATATGCTCACTAAACCCTTGTGCTACAGCTTATTTTTCTTTTAAACAATTTTTGAACCTGAAGTAAAATGGAGAGAAAGAAACAAAGAATGTGCTATTTATATATTTTATCCCTAAATAAAATTCTAAATTTGTAATATTGTTTTCATTATAGCGATAGTGTCAAAATTTTAAGTGATCGCAGAGGCGTGCGCAGGGAGGGAAAGTGCAAAGGAACATATCAACCCCCCAAAATTTTTTCTCGAAACCAAAAAAAGAAGGTAGTGGGAATAGAAACTTTGAATTTTGTCTTAATTTTTTTTTTAAGTTTAGAAATACCGTAATACTACAATAAAACCATTATCGTGAAATATTTCAGTTTTGTGAAAAAGATCTTGGGAGTAACTGCTATAGAAGCTTTACAAGAGTGCAATTGAGAAATTTTCCCGAATATCCATAAACTTTTAAAAATTTTAGTCCCTTTGCCAGTTAGAACATGCACAGCTGAAAGATCGTTTTCAACTATGAAATATGTAAGAAATTATTTTAGAAACAGTCCATCAGAAATGCGTTTAAATGGACTCTGCTTGCTGTATATCTATAAAAGTATTCCTGTAACTGAAGATTAAAGTTTTGAATATTTTACAAAAACAAAAGCAGAAAATAAATATAAATTTATAAAAACTAACATGAATAGATTTTTTTATTGGATTGTACTTGAATATTTTTAATCTTTTTTTTTATAAACTGCAACTGCTTTTTTCAAACATTAAATGGTATTTTATCAATTTTCAATGATACAGGATTCTATCAATTCTTGTAAGTAAAAAAATTTTGTTTCCATACAATCTCTATTATTTTTCTTAAATGGCCATATTTTTCTAATTTTTATAAATTGGTAAAAATTATATCAGTTCATGAAAGTTTCGTAACGGCGAAATTAGATTGATATAATGTATTCTTTAGTTTTTACATAATGATAATACTAAATTAAAGAAGTCTATTTTTTCCATGGCAATTATAGGCGCCTATATGAGAGAATTTAGGATAGGGGGGGGTCTGAGATAAAAATGTGTATATGCATGTGTTGTATTTGCATATTTAAGTGTTAAATTTAAAGAACTGACTTTTAAATAAGGGGGGGGGGTAGCTCAAGCCAGTTCTGCACTTTTCATATGGGTGCACTTGTTGGCAATAACAAAATGCACCCCCCCCCAAAAAAAAAAAATTAATTCCTAGGTACGCCACTGAGAGATTGTATTATCTTGTAACACACTGTATATTCAATCATATATGCTCACTAAACCCTTCTGTTTCAGTTTACTTTTCTGTAAAACAGTTTAAAAACTACAGATAAAAAAAGAAATAGAGACAAAAGCAAATTTATTTATATATTTTATTTCTAAAGGAAATTACGAAAAAAAAACAAATATGCAAATTCCGAATAATTATTGCAAGCATAAGTGTAATGAAAAAACATGACTATGTCCGTGAATGAACATAATGAATTATAAATAAATCATAGCATGAATATGTACAACTACGGGAAAAGAAAAAAAAGTTTATATATATATATATATATCACTAGAACTCCGTGAACAAATAGATGCTTGTAACAATCTATAAAAAATACCAACATGATTATTTTATACAAAATGGAAAAAAAAAATGACATGTCATTTTTCATGGGTATATATAGATATATAGTTAGCTGATAAAGACTAAATTTTGAAAATAACAAGAAATGTGGTATTCATTAAAAGTGTAACAAATTTCTTATGCTACCAATATAAGGCACATTGGTTTGTTAACAATAATGTTTAAAAGTTTTATAAAAAGAGACCAGGCGGGTATTTAACATGGTGACCACTACAGGGAAAAAAGTTACTGATATTTCCCTGATAACTTTCCTAAAATTCCCCTACATATCACACGGACATAAAAGGAAACTATCCTTTTAAAAATGCGGTTCACCTTTTTTTTTCATTTATATAAGTAAAAAGTATTATTTTTGGTAAATACTGCCATAATTTTCGATGTAGATGTACACTTTCGATATTTGCAGCACTTTTTCAATTAGAGGAGTCAAAATTCCATAAGACACAGTCGTGTCTCTTTTTCATGTACTAGGATGCACCAAATAATTTCATTTACAGGAATCAAAATTCCGTAAGACACAAGCGTTTCTCTTTTTCATATGCTAGGATACACCAAATAATTTCATTATTTTTCATTTACAGGAATCAAAATCCCGTAAGACACAGTCGTGTCTCTTTTTCATGTGCTAGGATGCACCAAATAATTTCATTTACAGGAATCAAAATTCCGTAACACACAAGCGTTTCTCTTTTTCATTTAATAGGATACACCAAATAATTTCATTATTTTTCATTCACAGGAATCAAAATCCCGTAAGACACTGTCGTGTCTCTTTTTCATGTGCTAGGATGCACCAAATAATTTCGTTACTTTTCATTTACAGGAATCAAAATCCCGTAAGACACTGTCGTGTCTCTTTTTCATGTGCTAGGATGCACCAAATAATTTCGTTACTTTTCATTTACAGGAATCAAAATTCCGTAAGAAACAAGCATTTCTCTTTTTCATGTGTTAGGTCGCACCAAATAATTTCACCAATTTTCCAATTAGTGTCGACGAAATTCAGCAAGACACAGGCGTGTCTGTTATTCCATGTGTAGGGGGTATATTAACTTTGAAATCAGTAAAGCACACTCATAATTCCTTGTTATGTGGCCACCCTGTTTAAGGCACTGATAAATATATGCTAGGAAATGTCTAGTCATAATCAAGAACTATCACAAACTTTTAAGGCAATTTTTCGTTTCATATTTTGATAAAACTTTCGTATGAAGTACCACATATCCATCCAAATTTATGAAAATCACACAAAAGCTAGTGAAAATGAAGGACAGAAAAAAATAAATAACAGCAAGATTAAGTTTTAAAAAAGTTTCTACAGTTGGTACATACACCTAGTTTCCAAGTAACCAAATATAAGGCACTTTGCGAAATACATAAATCTTTCCTCAAACGTTACAAAGTTGTATATTCATAACTTTACAGTAAGTTAATTTAATTTGAAAACTCTAAATGACTTACCAAACATTTCAAAAGCTTAACACCATATTTAACATAAATTGACTATTGTAATTTTCAAATAAAAACCTTGTACGTTAAATTTTAATTGTTTTTACGTAAGTGCTAAAACACACTTCTGGTTAGCTTAGGTGAAACTATTCAATTAACTTATACAATAACACTTGAATTTTTGGCATGTGTTGCATTTCAGCAATTCAAAGTAAAATGACAAATTATAATTATAATATTTGGAACTTCTTGTGTTACTTTTTTATCAGCATAAAATTAAAAAGAAACTAGTTTAATGAATAATCTTCAAGCAGAAATAACGTTGCCAAATATTAAAAGTAAAATTATAGGATACTCAATTAAAATATCAGACCGATATATGTTCGAAGATATTAAACCGGTAAAACGTAATTCAACCCTTGAAAAACTAATTTATATTTGCTGATATGAATAATGCAAATGAAAAAAAAAATATTAATGAGCAAAACTTTAAAGCTAACGATCAGGAAATTTATAGCGTGTTAATTGAATAACAAAAAACGAGGGCAATAATAATTATTTTTTAATATTTTAATAAACAGTACTTAGGACATAATTTTTTGCATTGCATTTTAACAATTCAAAGTAAAATGACAAATTATAATTATAGCACTTGGAACTTCATTGTGTTACTTTTTTATCAGCATAAAATTAAAAAGAAACTAGTTTAATGAATAATCTTCAAGCAAAAATAACGTTGCCAATTATTAAAAGCAAAATTATGGATACTCAATTAAAATATCAGTCCGATATATGTTAGAAGATACTAAACCGGTAAAACGTAATTAAACCCTTGAAAAACTAATTTATATTTGCTGATATGAATAATGCAAATGAAAAAAATTAATGAGCAAAACTCTAAAGCTAACTCTCATTAATTCATAACGTGTTAATTGAACAGCATTAAAAGACGGGGGCAATAATAATAATTTTTGAATATTTTAATAAACAGTACCTGAGAATTAATTTTATTACTTTTTTATCGGAATAAAAAAAAATTAATAACATTTCAGCAGAAATAACGTTGCCAATTTTTAAAAACAAAATTACGGAATGCTCAATTAGATTATCAGTTTAATATATATTTGAAGCTATTAAAACAAACAGTTGGGAAAACCAAAATATTTTCAGATATAAATTGGAAATGACAAAAAAATATTACTAAGCAACACTTCAAAGCTAACCGTAAGGAATTTTATACTGTGTTAATTGAATAATATAAAATTTCTCAATGAAAGAACTATTTATTAAAATAATTTAACGGTGATAATGCTTTTAATAAGCGGTTTTAACAAATTAAGATCCAAATCAAAATTAACAGCTGCGTTCAACAAATAAATTACTACGACTTTTAACTACAAAATCGTACCAGTAAATTTAGCCTAAAAAAATTATAAAAGACATTATTGGGATGAAAATACGTAATTTCTACCCTAGGGTAAGAATCTAAGCTATTCTCCAGCCGGAGAGTACTAGAATTAACTTCAGAATCTAAAATTCCAAGCCATTATTTTATCCTGTATAGCTTAAGAACAATTACAAATACCTGATTACATAAATTTGGTTATAACATGGAAACTAGGAGTTACGATCAATTTGTTCTTCAAGAAAAACCGTACAAAATACAGAGCACAAACAACAATATTCGTCAGTTTCAACAGCAGACATAACTATATTAAGTAAATACTATAAACAATCTCACACATTTGTAAGAAAAATATTTCTTTGATTAACACGTGGTGAAAACGCCGGTTTCTATAAATCAGTCATCCGTGCAATTAGTCATATATTACAACAGTTTCCAAAATTTCTGAATTTCAGAGACATTATTATGTACAAAAAGACATTAAAAATAATATAGCCAATCTACAAAATGTGCTGTATCAAGTAGAGAATATTGATAATATTCCAATGACTTGAATGCATTTCGTAAAGAAAAACATTTCAAATGCAAGTACAATTGAGTTGAACTTCACTATAAGCGAAACTTTTTATCGGAATATTTTTACGGAATCTTGAACACAAGAGGTGCTTTATGGGAAATAAAACTTCCATTTAACGAACTTAAATTTCTATTTGGCGAAATTTTGTTTCCAAGCATTTCTAACAAAAATTCTTTGTTCGTTAAGACTTTCTCTTTCGCAGCACGTATAAAGAAACTTGTTTATAGTCTACAGAATTAGCTTTCCAAGAAACAAACTAGCTTACACACAGTTGTTGTTAAAGCGTAACTTTTTAGATATTTAAAGAAATTTGATTTAAATTGAAAAAAGACTTTTAGAATAAAAGATTTTACAAGCAGTTGTTAAAGCATAGCTTTTCAGGTAGTTAAAGGAACTTGATTTAAATAACAAAAGAGCGCTATAATAAAGATTTTAAACAGTTGCTAAAGCATAACTTTTTGGATATTTAAAGAAATTTGATTTAAACTGAAAAAAGACTCTTAGAATAAAAGACTTTACAAGCAGTTGTTAAAGCATAGCTCTTCAGGTAGCTAAAGGAAACTGATTTAAATAAAAACGCTCTAATAAAGATTTTAAACACAGTTGTTAAAGCATTTTTTTTTTATATTTAAAGAAATCTGATTTAAACTGAAAAAAGAAAAGACTCTCGGAATAAAAGATTTTATAAGCAGTTGATAAAGCATAGGTTTTCAGGTAGTTAAAAGAAACTGATAACTAATTTAAATTTATATATATATATATATATATATAAAAAGCTATAATAAAAATTTTAAACACAGCTGGTAAAGCATAGTTTTTTTTTAGATATTTAAGGAAATTTAATTTCAACTGAAAATAGAGCGCTATAATAAAGATCCTAAATAGTTGCTAAAGCATAACTTTTTAGATTTTTAAAGAAATTTGATTTAAATTGGAAAAAGACTCTTAGTATAAAAGATTTTACTACAAGCAGTTGTTAAAACATAGCTTTTCAGGTAGTTAAAAGACACTAATTTAAAAAAAAAAAACAAAAAAAAAAACGCTCTAATAAAGATTTTAAACATAGTTGTTAAAGCGTAACTTTTTAGATATTTAAAGAAATTTGATTTAAACTGAAAAAAAGACTCTTAGAATAAAAGATTTTACACTTTGTTAAAGCATAGCTTTTCAGGTAGTTAAAGGAAACTGATTTAAATTTAAAAAAAAAATGCTATAATAACGATTTTAAACACAGTTGTTAAAGCATAGCTTTTTAGATATTTAAAGAAATTTGATTTAAATTGAAAAAAAGACTCTTGGAATAAAAGATTTTACATGCAGTTGTTAAAGCATAGTTCTGCAGGTAATTAAAGGAAACTGACTTAAATTAAAAAAAAACGCTCTAATAAAGATTTTAAACATAGTTGTTAAAGCATAACTTTTTAGATATTTAAACAAATTTGATTTAAATTGAAAAAAGACTCTTGGAATAAAAGATTTTACATGCAGTTGTTAAAGTATAGCTCTTCAGGTAGTTAAAGGAAACTGATTTAAATAAAAACGCTCTAATAAAGATTTTAAACACAGTTGTTAAAGCATAGCTTTTTAGATATTTAACGAAATTAGATTTAAATTGAAAAAAGAGCACAATAATAAAGATTTTAAACATAGTTGTTAAAGCATAACTTTTTAGATATTTAAAGAAATTTGATTTAAATTGAAAAAAGACTCTTGGAATAAAATATTTTACATGCAGTTGTTAAAGTATAGATCTTCAGGTAGTTAAAGGAAACTGATTTAAATAAAAACGCTCTAATAAAGATTTTAAACACAGTTGTTAAAGCATAGCTTTTTAGATATTTTAAAAAAATTGATTTAAGTTGAAAAAAGACTCTTGGAATAAAATATTTTACAAGCAGTTCTTAAAGCATAGCTTTTCAGGTAGTTAAAAGAAACTGATAACTGATTTAAATTAAAAAAAAAAGCTATAATAAAATTTTAAAAACACAGCTGTTAAAGCATAGCTTTTTAGATATTTAAGGAAATTTAATTTCAACTGAAAATAGAGCGCTATAATAAAGAATCTTAAACAGTTGCTAAAGCATAACTTTTTAGATTTTTAAAGAAATTTGATTTAAATTGAAAAAAGACTCTTAGAATAAAAGATTTTACTACAGCAGTTGTTAAGGCATAGCTTTTCAGGTGGTTAAAGAAAATTGATTTAAATTTAAAAAAAACAAAAAAAAAACGCTATAATAAAGATTTTAAACATAGTTGTTAAAGCGTAACTTTTTAGATATTTAAAGAAATTTAATTTAAATTGAAAAAAAAAAAGACTCTTGGAATAAAAGATTTTACAAGCGGTTGTTAAAGCATAGCTCTTCAGGTAATTAAAGAAATTGATTTAAATAATAATAATACAGAAATAATGCTATATTAAAGATTTTAAGCACAGTTATTAAAGCATAGATTTTCAGATATTTAAAGAAACTGAATAATACATTTAAATAGAAAAAGGTTGATACAATATTTTTCAGTTCTTAAAGTACTAGGCCTAAGGTAAAGTATCGCTATATAGTTAAGAAGTAATGAACTCTCAAACGTGACATTTAAAACATTTTAGGGTGTCTACTGATTTGGAAAAAGCCTATTTCCTGCAATTTGGAGGCACACTTTCGAAGAATTTCTCAACATTTTATTTAATAAAATTTTCTTAGAAAAAAAATTACATCTAATATATGCGTTCGTTACAGTAACAAAGAATTACTTTTAGTTTAACTTTTCTTAAAATATTAGTCTTTGTTGAAAAATTTATAAAATAAACACGGAATTTAAGAATTTTTAATTTTAATATGCATATAGTTTTATTTATTTATTTAGCCTTAAAAAGCACTTATTTTCAGCATTAAAAAATTGATTTATAGAACTGTAATGGAGAATATATATATAGAGAAAAAAAAAGCAGGGCATGATGTAATTAATTTTTCTGACAAGTAGACACTCTATAGTTTTAAGTACCACTACCAATTTTGCAATTATTAAAAATAAATAAAATAAAATAACAATTTCGTCGAATGTCTTTTAAGATCCCCTTCCCTTTACTTTACGTCATCTCCCGCATTTGTAGTAAATGCAATAACATCTCCACTGATACTTGAAAAAAGCATGTCTTCATTGCACTTAACATATTTCTTGACTAGAGTACATACATCGTTCTGATAAGGAAGCTGAACCAAACTACAAAATTGGGAAAACGACAGTAAAGCATTGATACAAACCATTTAAACAATTACACTTTTCATAAAACACATTTCCTGCAAAATTATTAATTTGAAAGTTAAAGACATACATTCAAATCATCCTACAGTAATATAAACAATATTTCTTTTAGAAAAATCCAATGATGGAAAAATGCTCCTATAAAAAAAGTGTTACAAATTATCACAAGAGTTAAAGCTTTGTATATCAGATTCCGTATTCAATACGTGCAAAGTAAATGCTAAAGATTTCTGAAATGATTTTCAAATAGGCGAGTTAATTTTGAGCCATTTTTTTAAATCATTAATTACTTGAGTTAACGATCAATACAATATTTTGCTAAAATAAAGTACTTGAAATTTTAAACTATTTCAGGTATGGAGACAAATAAAGGATTTAATATGAATCAACAATGATACACTATGAACTATACCGTGTCACAGAACTATTTCTTGACTGGCGCAGAACTACTGGACAGGAAAAGAAATCAGTGAATTAACGTTAAGCAGCATTATTACACAAAGACGTTCTATGTAAATTAAAATTGAATTTCAGTGATTTATTTCCGTGATTTAAGCCACTAAAGGAAAATATTTACCGTTAACAAGCATTAACACACAGACATATGTTCTATGTAAGTTAAAAGGCACTTTTAGATTGATTTTAAGATAAATAAAGATACGTGGATGAAAGTTTCACTGAGGACGCATTATTTCCGTAGCTTACGTCATTAAAGGAAAATATTTATCGTTAACAAGCATTATTAATACACAGACATATGTTCTATGTAAATTAAAAGGGACGTTTAAATTGCTTTTTAGAGAAATAAAGGTTTCACTGAGGAGGCTTTATTTCTGTAGCTTACGCCATTAAAGGAAAATATTTATCGTTAAAAAACATTAATACACAGACATATGTTCTATGTAAATTAAAAGGGACTTTTAGATTGCTTTTTAGAGAAATAAAGAAACGTGGATGAAGGTTTCATTGCGAACGCTTTATTTCCGTAGCTTACGCCATTAAAGGAAAATATTTGACTTTAACAAGCATTAACACACAGACATACGTTCTATGTAAATTAAAAGGGACCTTTAGATTACTTTGTAGAGAAATAAATGTACGTGAATGAAGGTTTCACTGAAAACGCTTTATTTCCGTGGCTTACACCATTAAAGAAAAATATTTATCGTTAACATGCACTGATTCACAAAGATATGTTCTATGTAAATTAAATGGGACTTTTAGGTTGCTCTTTAGAGAAAAGGATACGTGAATGAAAGTTTCACTGAGAACGCTTTATTTCCGTGGATTAAGCCATTAAAGAAAAATATTTAATTTAAACAAGCATTAATACACAGACATATGTTCTACGTACATTTAAAAGGACTTTTAGGTTGCTTTTTAGAGAAATAAAGGTACGTGGATGAAGGTTTCACTGAGAACGCTTTATTTCCGTAGCTTACGCCATTAAAGGAAAATATTTATCGTTAACAAGCATTGAATCACAAAGATATGCTCTGTGTAAATTAAAAGGGACTTTTAGATTGCGCTTTAGAAAAATAGAGATACGTAAATGAAGGTTTCACTGAGAATGCTTCATTTCCGTGGATTACGTTCTTAAAGGAAAATATTTCACGGGAAATAACAAAGTTTAAAAATTTATAAGAACATTTTAATAAACTTTGGTCAGTAAAACAGAGCAATATCCTTTTTATTTAATATAGCTGCCATTAAAAGGTAATGGAAATTAACAAAATGGTAGATATTCTGAAATTTTTTCTACATTTATTCTTTAAAAAAAAGAGAGAAAATCCTTTGTTACCAAAAATAATTGTCTACTCCAAAAGCTGAAATATTTGCCAGTTGGGATGAATAATGCACCCAAAAAAGTGCTGCTAATTCGAAATAAAAAATTAAGTCAGAGATAAAACAAAAATTCTAATACAAACAAATAAAAAACTGAATAAACTTTTTTTAAATCAAAATTAACTCCAGCATTTATTTAGCAACGTTTTGATGTTCAGACCTTTTAATAAAATGTTAAACAGTATACACTTTTATACAATTATAAACTTTCGAAAAGATAAAAGCTATTGATTAGGGTTAAACTATTAGTGATATGCATTTATTCTACAGTACAATACAGGAAAATTCAGAGCATCTATCTCTAAAACACCTCTCTAAATTTCTAACAGGATTTGACATTGATTAGACAAAAATAAACATCAGCTTATAAAGTTTAAATTTAAAGTAGATTCTGATTTATTCAGATATAGCTGGATGATTCACCGTCGACAGATACAAACTGACAAAAATAAATTAAGGCATTAATGCTATGATTCTTTCTAATTGGCAAAAGCAATAATGACTAGCATACAAAAAACCTCGATACGAGGACTAAAAAAAATATATTCTATATCTATACATGTACCTAGAATCAAACAAACACGATTCTAGATATAATTTTTTTAAACCTTTCAAGCACTTCTGTTATGAACACACTTTTCATGCTGATACAGAACATAAGCAAATTTGTTTACATCAGGCAAAAACAATGAAATAAAGTCAAATCGGAAATCAAATATATATATATACAAAGTATATGTACACTTGGAAGTAAATTATGCAGTTTATGCAACAAAATTATTTCCTTATGACAGTGCTTTAAGAAGGAATTTTAAAAAAAATGTTAGAACTTTTTTAAAGTTAGATGTCCAGGAATGAAGTGAAATTTTGTCACAAGACACTTCGTCACACAATTGTTTCGTGTATTATACACAAAGGCACTACAATTATATGAAAAAAAAGTGAGACACTTGTCTGTCTCCAATCTCTTTAAAAGTTCATATAATCCATCTGAGTCCTACACTTTTAAACAGCTTGCACAAAGTTATTGCAGTTTCGAATACCGCTTCCTTATTCATAAGTACATTGCGTTTCTCAAGTTCTATAGCTTACACGTCGCTGGAAAAAAAATTCTTATAATATTTTTCTGTGTCAAAACACAACCTCTGACAAAGGATAAAACCTAGAAAAGTGCTATAATGTGCTAGCTGATCAAAATTTTCTGTCATCAAACCTAGGCTTTAGTGTTTCGACAACAATAAACTTCTTGCATGCAAAACTGATAAAAGTTCAAAGTTTTTTCATAAGTTCAATTATTTTTGTGGTTGATTAACGAACACGTTAAATTCAACAGTTTTTGTTATTTGAATATAAAATTAACACGAATTGGTAGAAGTCCAGAAATTAATTTCTTAGATGAAGAAAACCTATTTAGGTTAAAATAAATATAGCTTAATGAAGAATGGTAAAAGTATACGATTACAATTTTTGTTTCTTCATTTGTTCTAGTGACTGCTTTTTGACACGTTTGGGCAGCAGAGGTAGAGATTTACGACACTGCCTCGTTAAGGAACTCCTGGTAAAATTTTCGGCAGTTTTGTTTTTGTTTGCAACCGGACGCTGGTTGACACTGGATTCAGGTCTTTCGGGAGAAGGACTCTTCAGTTTCACAGGACCTGGTTCCGATTTTCTGCTGTGGAAAGTCTGGATGTGAAGACGAACGTCAGCGGCGGTGATAAATTTATGTTTACAGATGGGGCAGATTTTATTTAACTTCACTACGGTTTCAATCTTTTTGGCATCAACTTCGGTGTTACCGTCGGACGAGTTGATGACAGGCGATTTTGATGGCGATTTCTTAGAAACTTTGGCTGGAAGATCGGTCGTCTTAGGACTTGTGGCTGCTGGCTGTGTTCGCTTACTGTGCTTTATCTGGGTGTGGCGGTGAAGAGCCAGAGTAGACAGGAATTTCTTTTTGCAGATAGGACAAACTTTGTTGATTTTCTTTTTAACGGGTATTTCGGGCTTCACCAGTTCGCATTCGCTGTCAGAACTCTCCACGGTTACTGGCATTATTTTTCTTCCACTTCTCATTGGTAAACCACTGGCAATGTGCTTCATGGGCTGCGATGGGCCAGCGGTACACTGCAAATTTTTAGGCGGTCTCCCGGGACGGCGCTTTACCGAAGGCATTTCAGGTGTTGAAGTGGGCGTTTTCGTAACGCCGGCCACTGGAGTGAGAGAACGCCCCCGACCACGTTTCACTGCTCTGTTACTTGTTTCTACCTCGGCAGGCGAAGCATTTTTAGTTTTGGGCGACGATTTCGATAGTTTTTTCGCTTTCAAGTCTACGAAATCGTCATCAGAAAGTGAAACAGTCGTGACTGGTGGTTTTGGTGCATCAAGTGTCTCTTCTTTTACTTTAACTGGACGATTTTGGGAATCCGTTTTATCCGACTTTGTACTTTCCGCATGAACGGAGTTGGTATCCGAATCCACAGGTTCAGTCTTTACACGACTGATATCAACTTTATTTAAAGGAACTTTTTTAGTTTTACTTTTCAATTTGGATGAAGACATCGCTGAGGAGGGAGGTCTTCCAACTCTCTTATAAATCAAAACACCCTTTTTGTTGAGATTCTGGGTTTCTTTCTTACGTTCTAGAACACTTTGGTTGTCCTCTGGAACATTAGCACTCTTTCTCCAACCAAAAGGCCTTCCTCTTTTACGTTTCACAGGAGTTGCCTCGTCTTTCATAGATTCGTTATCATTTGAATCAACCGGGAGCTCTGGAGGTTGGCTTTCATCCGTATCTTCGTGATGGACTTCTGTGCTTTGCACTTCCAAAGTGGGGCATTCTGGCTCATTTGCTGCACTATCCACTTGGCAATTTGTTTCTGTGAAGTCACAGACAGGTGGATCATCAACGGCAAACTCATTATTTTGTTCTGAAATAAAACTGTCAATCAAAGATTCGTAATTAACTCTTCCACCAAGCTTAAGACCATTCTCTTGATGAGAAGGATCAGACGTTGAAACGTCAGCGGCAAATGTATTCCCGATATCATTCATTTCACTCGAACAACTGGGCGAATCATTGGAAGCATTGGCTTCGCTTGAACTTTGAGGTGCAAGATTGTGTTGCGTTATTTTGTGCTGCAAAAATGTAAAAAGATTCAGATATATGCGATGGCAAACAGTACATTCGTATTTCTTTATTGGAGTGTCGGAACCCAGATTTTCCTTGACTTCTTTCAACATTTGAGTTTGTCTGCTTTGATGACGGTAAAGATTAAGCATTGAATAGTCCACTTCGTCTTTTTTAGGCAGATGCTGCAAATTTGTAGTCGAGTTTCCAGGAGTCGAATCTGCTTCTTTGCTTTCTGTACGTGCCAGGCATGCTTTCAAATGGCGTCTAAAATTTGTCAGATATGCAAATTCTAGCATACAGTAGGGGCATGAATGAATCTTGGTGGGCTCTACAGTGTCGCCGCATTCTTTTTTAACTGCCTTTAATTTGTCCTTCAGCTGAGTGTTTGCGTCAGAAGTGTTTTTGGAAAGGGAAGAAGTGGATTCATCAATTTTATTAGTACTTTTAGACGAATCATGTTCAAATGATAAACGCATTTTCTCTTTCATTTTTGAAGCTAGACTTTTGCCAAACTCCGTAGTGATGTTATTTTTCAGTGGAAAACTTGATTTTGCGTTAGAATCACATTGACTCTGTTTTGCTTTTGTCCTGAAAGTCCTTAATGAAACAGCAGGTTGTTCCGACTGGTTTGTGATTACAGGTTCATCTGAGTTAGACAGTAATAAAGAGTGTTCTTCATTTTCTGAGCATTTAACTGAGTTCGCTTCGGTACTAGGCTTCAATACAATTTCGGGTGAATCAGAATTTTTCTGACTGCTCTGAGGACTAGATACAGCATCCTTTTCCTTATTGCCAGGAACAATAGTTTTCTCGACGGGTCTTGCTGTCTCGATTGGTTTAGATGAGGAAGAACTTTCTTTTCCTGCTTTAACTTGAATAGTGGTATCCACATTCTCTACTAATTTCTTGCGAGGTCTACCTGGTCCTCTACGAGCTAGGGGGCGACATTCTGGGGAATTCTTTATTTCTTTTGAGACTTTTAATGTCTTTTCTAGGTTATTACCAGCAACTGTCTTCTGTATAACTTCCTCAGAAATAGAAATTGCAGTCTTTGAAACTTTTGGCGTTTCTTTTTGCAATTTAGTCTGATCCTTTGGTAAGGTTTGGGCTTCGTTTTTAGCAGAAGCAACCTTTTTAGGCGATTCTTCGGGTTGTCGATGTTTTACCACCAATTCGCTGTTTGGCGATTCCGAATCCATTTTTGCATCTTCAAGTTTTTCTGACAATATATTTGGGGTTACACTGTCATTGCTGCTTGGAATATCTGTGACACTGGAATCACTGCTTTTGTTTTCAATGGACGGCAATTCTACGCTTGCACCTGCATTCATCATGATATTCAAATTTCCTCTGGAGGGAGGAATCTCGAATTTTTCATCCTCCAGCCATGTAATGGCCGTGTCATCGTGCTGAGACGATTCTTCTTCAGAATGTAACTTTTGGTTGATAACTTTTAAAATGCTATCAAATGTTGGGCTGCTACGTCCATGGGACGACTCTTTAGCTTTCTCCGGTGACTGCTCAGGTACTGAAAATTCAGAGCTTGAAGAAAGAGCAGGTACTTTTTTAATGCCTCCATTCTCTTCAAAATTAACCTTTGGAAGCTGTTTATCAACAGTTGCAACTTTTTTAGTGGGTGACGTTTTCTCATTTATGACTGTAGATTCTTTTTTGTCTCCTGTTTTACCTTTTAAAGCTGGCTTATCCATAGTCTGATTTTTAATTTCTGAAACAACTTTATCAGTAGCATTACTGGTATTACCTGCTTTATCACTATCTTTTATATTGGTAGGAACGCTTTTATGTGCGCTAGAATTATTTACTGTCGTTTGTCCAGCCTTCTCTTTATCGTCAGGTAAAATGGGCTGAACAGGTTCTTTAAGATTAGAAATTTCAGTGAGTTTTTCGTTCTGGGGAATTAAGCTGCCTTTATCAGCCACTGAAGCGCTTTTAACAGAGCTTTCTTTATTCTTGTCTTGAGAAGTAACTTTACTTTTTAACCTTTCTACAGCTTCTTCTAATCTGGATATTGGCTTAGATTTACCAGGAGAACCGACACCCAAAAGCCCAGAATTAAAATTCAAAGGTGGAGATGGAGAATCATCTTTCTTTAATTTTCTCGGTCTTCCTACTTTTCTTACTACGTTAAGTTTCGATGGCATGGTGGGTACAGAAAGTTTTTCGACGGTTTCTTGCAACTTAGAGATATGCTCGTTCTTTGACTTTTGATCCCCTGCATCGCTGTCCACGGAAAATTTGAGCACTGCATCCATAGCTATTTCCAAGGCAGACCTTTGCTGAGCATTCTCATTCAAGACTGTTCCATTTCTGTCGCATGGATTCGTCGACAAATCAATAGGAGCATCTGCTGGTTGGGAGTCGGCCAAATCCCCTGGATTTTGGGCTTTGATTGGTGACAAACTTTTGGCAATAGTATCGGCAGCACCACCAATAGCTGGCGTGGGAGGAAATAAATTTACACGTGGACGTGAAATCCTTGGAGAACTGTCAGTTGGAAACTGAGCATTCATCTTGTTCTGTTCAGGGGCATTTTGGATGCGATCAGGTGTGTAATTGACTGGCACTTTTCCAAGGTCTTCAGTCCTCGATTCAGGATGCTGGCTTTTGTGATGTTGATTCAGAGCTGCAATAGAAGGGAAAGCTGTTCGGCAATCGGAGCATTCGCGTGATGTAGTGGCTTGCATAGTGGCATTTCTATACATTGATGATACTAGCGCGTAGCTTTTTCTGCCTCGTTTAGATCCATTTTTGGCTGGCTTCGTTGGTTTGGTGTTGAAATAATTCATATCAACAGTTAGAGAGGTTGTCTGCAAACGACCGCTTTTATAAAATTGGAGCTTTTCGGTCGATTTTGATCCTTTTCCAGTGGAGTAAGAACAGTTTGACTTGGGCTCTAGCTTTTCTGGAGTCATGTAGTCATCAACGGCATAAAGAGTTGCGTGTTGCTCTGCAGTGCTCATTCTATTTTTCATGGTATTTTTTATACGTCTGCTAGCATTCTTCTTCCAGACAGGACGTGAAGAGCTCTTTAGGTTACCGCATACCGTCATATGACCGTACAGTTCCCCGCGTGATGGGAATTCTGATTTGCACTTCGTGCATTTTACACAACCTTCGACAACAGACGGTGGGACGTCGCAAGAAAATCTGTGTCCAACAGGACTTAGATGTGTTGTCTTAAATTCGGAAGGAACCTCAGGAGGTTTCTCTTTATCACCGATGAATTCTAAAAAGTTTGGTTCCACATTAGGGTGATTGTTTACATTATGTTGCTCATAATCTTCATGAGAATTGAACGTCTCCTTGCACACACAACATAAGGTTACAATTATAACTTCTCTGCCAACCAATTTCTTTTTCTCTTCCAAACTCAGATGTGTATGCTCCTCATTTGATTCAGCGACTTGAACCTCTGCATTGCTCTCAGCTTGAACGACAAAATTATCGGTTCTGTTGCATGGCGCCAAGCCAGTCGCGTCGTAAAGGAATTCGTCCTGGGAAGACAAATTTTCCGGTCTCTTAATTTCTTGACCTCTTGTCTTGAGCGCATTGTCAACGTCATACCACTGTGGAAAATTGTAGTGTGACCACGGCAGCCGACCCTGTTCTTCGAAGAATTCGGCAGAATATGGACAATCGTTGAAATTGTATTGTTTTAACGACAACTGCGTAGCACGTCCATCGATGTGATGAAGTATGTTTTTGTTTATCTCATAAGCTACGTTTCCGTAAAATTCTTTAAACGATTCTTCTTCCTTTTTCGAAACAGACCTGGGACCTGGACGACCATTTCTCCTAACATATTTCTCTGCATCTTTCGGAGTCGAAGGCTTTTGGATGGGCCTCCCTCTTTTCACAGGAGTTACTGAATTTCTGTCAAACACTTTCTGAGATTGTGTGTTCGTTTTTCGAAATTCCAGATTGTTGGACATTTCTTTGCGTCCTACTTTCTGTTTTACCCTCCTCTTCTTCCTTGAATAATACTGATGGGCTTGCCTTTTGTGCTTTAGCATGGCATACATGGTGTGAAATGTTCGCTTGCACACGGTACAGGACTTCGGCTTGGCAGATGGAATGGAAGCAGCGACTGACAACTTGACGTTGCTTTCTTTCTCTGCATTACTGGTGGACGG
>CM063507.1:101309199-101352473 GCA_032207245.1 Pardosa pseudoannulata | reverse complement strand
AAGTTTAAAAAAAATTCAATTGATGTGATTAAAAAATTTAAAGTTTTTACAAATTCTATTTCTAAATAACATTTTCAATACTCATTAAACCCATACAATATTTATTAACATTAAACAAGTTTTAAATCAGTAAATAGTGATTTTGCAGGATAATTTGTTACAACATGTATGAAGTATGTACATTTTTACATAAGAAAAAAAAATTTTTTTTTTTTTATTGGTTGGTTTGGTTTTCCTCAGTGCTGCAGTGAACTTTTTGCTAGGCAAAAGCCAACTATCTAATTTTTAAAATTGCAAAGAGATATAAATATCCATGCGATCAATGACATTCACATCCACATGCACTAATGGAAAAGCAGCATCCTAATTTGGGACATACACTAGTAAGTTTTTGTTATATAACAAAAAAAAAAAAAAAAAAAAAAAAAAAAAAAAAATTCCTTCTGGTTATTTATTTGAGTCTTTTAAAAGTTCTAGATTAAATTAATTTGAAATATTAATTTTTCTGTTTATTGTTATTATCATTATTATGACAAATTTTTCAAAAGGATCATCTAATAATCTTATGTTTTTTTCTTTATGCCCGTAAAAAATTACTCTACCAAATAAATAATGTAGTAAAATAATTCTTAAAGAATGCTTGTTATACATTTCCCCTTTCTTTCTGTTTTTTTATTTGAGGGGGGAGGGGGTTCAAAATTATCTGTCACTATATATATATATATATGTTTTCAATTGTTTATTATTTTTGATAACACAAAACTTATATACAAAAGCAAAGGAATTAAGATTTTAATTCCACTTTTTTCATCAAACCAGGCTTAAAATTTAAGAGATTGTAAAAGCTTTGATAGTTTTTTTTTTTCTAATGAGATTTTTCTTTCTCTTATACAAAACTAACTTGAATCTAGACATATTTAAATATACTTTAAAGTTAGAATAAAAACAAATTTACATTCAAATCTCCCTTACATATTTTCTTTAACTCGGTGGATAAGGAAATTGACTGCAATTTATTAAAATTTATTTTATTAAGTACAAAAACCAGTGTTTTTAAGAACAAAAAAGAAGAAACTTTACTGAAATCCTTTAGATACTATAGCTAAACATCCACTCCTTAAAAAATATTACTATCATTATTAATATTTTTATTTTTGCCATAGTTATCACTCAAATCAAATGTTTTTTTCTTTATGCCCCTAAAAAGTTACTCTACCAAATAAATAATGTAGTAAAATAATTCTTAAAGAATGCTTGTTATGCATTTCCCTTTTCTTTCTTTCTTCTTTTTTATTTGAGGAGGAAGGGTGTTCAGAAGTATCCATCACTATATATAATTATACATATATCTATTTTTGATTATTTATTATTTTTGATTACACAAAACTTATATACAGAAGCAAAGGAATTAAGATTTTAATCCACTCTTTTCATCAAACCAAGCTTAAAATTTAAGAGATTGTAAAAGCTTTGATAGTTTTTTTCTAATAAGATTTTTCTTTTTCTTATATTAAACTAAATTGAATTTAGACATATTTAAATATACTTTAAAGTTAGAAACAAAAATTTACATTAAAATCTCCCTTACACATTTTCTTTAACTCAGTGGATAAGGAAATTCAGTGGACTGCAATTTATTAAAACTTATTTTGTTAAGTACAAAAACCAGTGTTTTTAAGAACAAAAAAGAAGAAACTTTACTGAAATCCTATAGATACTATAGCTGAAGACCCACTCCTTAAAAAATATCTCTATCATTATTAATATTTTTATTTTTGCCATCAAATCATTTAATTCAGCTAGAAGTTTAAATAATTTTTCTTTTTTAAAGTTTTCATAAAGTTTATAATCAGAAATTTTTCTTTAATTTACCATTAATAGTTAACTTTTAGCCTCATTTTTATTATCTGATATAGTTCGAATCCACGAATAGCTGGTTAAACTAATGTCATTAATAAAAGGGGACATAAAGCCTTTATATTAACATGGAAAATAAAGACTTTATACATCTATAAGAAACATCTACTTTTGTAAAAAAAAATACCACTGGAATTATTGCATGGAAAAATATCTACTAAAATAGATCTCAAACAGTAATTCAATAAAAACTGTAATTTGTCTCAAATCTCTTACATATGGTAAGGATAATTTTAAGTCAAATTCAAAATAAAAGAGTATAATCATTTAAAAATTAATTCTGATCATGATTTGGTAAAATAAAAGCTAAAATAAATTTGCAACTAAAACAATACTAAACAATTAAAAATAACTAGAAAACATTTACTAAAATACTACATGGAAAAAAATTACTAAAGTATATCTCAAATAACAGTAATTCAATGTTAACTATGATTAGTCTAGTATTTAGGATATGGTAAAGATAATTTTAAAAGGAATTTTTTTTTAAAAAAAAAGAGCATAAAAGATCACTTAAAAATTTTTCCTAATGATTTTCTGACTCGGTCAAATTAAAGATAAAATGAATTTACAACTAAAATAAAACCAAATAATTATGTACTACTGTAGAAAAAAAATCAATAATGCTAACTTTTACAAAAATTTTGACTAAAGAATATTGATGAACCATAAGTACACTAAAATCTAATATTCTGTGCATATGTTAAAAGATGAAATGTGACACAGTTGACATTTTTTTATCAGAGTAAAAAAACTGCAGAACTAAAAACATGAAAAAATATTCTATATACACACACAGGTATATATATATACATACATACATATATATATATATATATATATATATATATATATATATATATATATATATACATACATACACACACACACACACAAATATATATATAGAGAGAGACAGTGAGAGAGAGAGAAGAGAGAGAGAGAAAGAGAGAAATTTTCTGTTCTAGAAAAAGGTTAGATACTAGTTGTAATGGTGGATAGTAATAAATAATAGGAAATATTTAGAACTTTAATGTTAAATTCAATGAGATATTTATAAGCTTTTTATATTTGTTAAAATACTACCTGTGATTAATGTTTTATTAAAACATACATGAAGAGGAATAATAAAAAATAAGATATAAAGTATTTTAAAACAATTTCATAAAATAATTAAACTGACTTGAAATAAAACAAAATAATTAATAAAATAATCCATGTTAAGATTTTAAGACACACGTTATGCATAGAGTAAATATGGAATTCAATAGAGTTAAGAAGGTGGGCTAGAATACCAGATTTGAGCTTAGAAGATAACATCCCTTGTGCATGTAAAATAATTCCCCTTACTGAGAGGTTGATAGATGGAAACAGGGGACAGTAGGAGAAAAGAAATCCCCCTCCTGAGGATGCTTCAAGGGCAAACTACCACAACAGTCTTTCAAGTGTTTCAGGACTTAGAACTAAACAAAAACAATACCCTTTTTCCCATTGCCAGAATAGAATATATATATGTGTCAGGGTTGAGCAATTTAAATCAGCCTAATTTATATGGTGATTTAAATAAGTTGATTTTTTTTAAAACATTGATTTAAATCAATTTTTAAAGATTGAATTTTTAAAAGAAAGCTGTAAGCACAATAAGAAAATATTGACAACCCAGAGTTGCTCCCAGATGGTTTCAGGAGGCTGTGGCACTCTGCATATCCTTGTATTATTAAAATAGCACCCTACCTGCTATTCATTTCTTCTTCCCTATCTCTTTCTTCTCTCTCAGTCAAATGCTCTTTTCGTCTTTTGCATTAAAAAATTATTGGCACAGTAAAAATTTCATTATTATATTATACCTTGAAAAGAATGCCCTGACATTTTAAATATTAAGTGCCTCTCAAAAATAAAAACAAATGCACCCAAAAATGCAATAAGTATTATCCCCTCTGCTTTTACTTATTTATTTTTATGAACCTGGGAAAAATTCTGGAATTTATCTCGAATTTTCCTAAAAAATAAAAATTATTGCGATTACTTAGAGATTATAGAGAAGAGAGAAAGGGTAGAGAGTAGAGAAGAGAAAGGGAGAGCAGAGACTATCGAGAGAGAGAAGAGCAGCAGCCAGCCCTTAGTCTACCCTCATCTTTCTAATAATTCTATGGTTGAAGGAGTACAATGTATAAACATGCAGCATCTTTTATTTAAATTATGATATAGATAGTTAAAACAAGCAAAAAAAACCTATATTGCAAGTAATTATTTTCTACTGATTTATGAATTATTCTCCCTTATCTCTCAGTTCAAATGTTTTTTTTTTCTTTTGTAGTAAAAAATTACTGGCAGAGTAAAAATTTCATTATCATACTTTAAAAAGAACGCCCTGACTTATTAAATATTAAGTGCCTCTAAAAATAAAAACAAATTCACCCAAAAATGTAATAAGTATTATCCCCTCTGCTTTTATTTATTTATTTTTAGAACCTGGCAAAAATTATGGAATTTATCTCGAATTTTCATAAAAAATAAAAATTATTGTGATTACTTAGCCATTAGTCTACCCTCATCTTTCTAATAATTCTATGGTTGAAGGAGTACAATGTATAAATAAACATGAAGCATCCTTTATTTAAATTATGATATAGATAGATAGATAATTAAAACAAGCAAAAAACCCTATATTGCAAGTAATTATTTTCTACTGATTTATGAATTATTTTTATATATCTTTCTTATATTAGTTATATGTTTTTTTTTCTTTTGTATAAAAAATTACTGAACAGTAAAAATTCCATTATCATACTTTGAAAAGAATGCCCTGACTTTTTAAAAATTTAATGCTCTAAAACATAAAAAAGATTAAAAAATCAATAAGTATTATCAGCTTTATTGTTTATTTTTATGAACCTGAAATTTTCTGGAATTTATCTCGAATTTTCATAAAAAATTAAATTATTATGATTACTTAGCCATTAGTACCCAATCTTTCTAATAATCTATGGTTAAGGAGTAAAACGTATAAATACACATGAAGATCCTTTATTTAAATTATGATATAGATAATTAAAACAAGCAAAAACCCTATATTGCAAGTATTATTTTCTACTGATTTATGAGTTTATTTCTATATTAAATATATATATATATATATATTAGTTATATGTATTTTTTATATATATATATAAAAGAATTAATTGATTTAGACATCTAACTTGAACAATTTAATTTGCTTGTATCAAATATACTTAAACTTCAAAAATGCTATTTAAATAAAAAAAATTTAAATCAGATTTTTATTATTTCTTAAATCATGATTTTTATCAACCCTGATATGCGTGTGTGTTTGTGAGGGATTCATAACCACAGTAGGCCATGTCCATTTGTTGTTTCAGAAAATAAAATTCTTTGCAATTCAATCACTTTTTTCTTATGTATACTTACCTTCAAATGTTAGAAAATACCAGACATGCCAACATTCTTGCACTTGTGTCCGGAGCAACAGCATGGTTTGAAATTTTAACATGCCAACTACAGATTATACATAAGTATATATATCTTATTGGTTTCTAAATTATAATTAAACTTAAAATATTTACCCAGTAGTAAATTGTAACAGGTAAATTAAAATTTATGAATTTAAAAATGTAAATTTTTAAGCTTTAACAACTTATTTATTAGAAAAGCATTTCTTGTAGCAACATTGACCCTAATTAAAATATTAACATTTTTCTATCATCAGGGATTTTAGAGTTTTTTCTACTCAAATTTGAACTAGGTTTTTACAGTACAGAAAACTCTTTAACATGCAAAATTACTGTATTAAAGAGTAATACTCAGCATGATTTTTTGAAAAACTTTGTATTTAATTGCTGAATTGTAATCTTTTAGCAGTTTAAGAGGTTTGTTCTTTTCCAGAGCAATAGGAGTTTAAAGAGAAGTTACACATTTTCTCATTTCTCCAGAGCAATTCCAGAGTAGTTGGCATGTCTGAAATACTGTAATTTTAAAGCATTTTTAAAATTATTTTATTTCAAGACATTATTATTCAGACCCTTTAATCAATTTTGTACGCTATTACCAAGGTTGGCATGATTTAAATCAGTTGATTTTTTTGAAAAAAATCTTTGATTTAAATACTTTTTTTTTTCATTCTTTTAAAACCTATATTAAAACAAAAATTGGCAATCAGCCAGAATAGAAATACCATTAAGTAAATAAGTGTAAATAGATAGCATTTTTTCAAGAATTTATTTTTGTCAGAAAGTATGTAGTAGTAGGTACAATACTAGTGGAATTCATTTTATTTATGAGGTAAAGAGAGTATTACAGAACTTGAAATCCAGTTTATCTACCAAATAACAACAGTCGTGGCATTATCTGCTAGAATAGAAAGACTTTCTTCTTTTGGTATTGTTCATTCTAGCCTTTGTAACAAATTAGGAGTGGATACGGCATCGAAACTAATGTTTTTATTGAAACAGTTAAATCCATAATTCATAGCTTAAAAAAATATTGAAATAATTGGGATTTTTCGTTTGTTTTTAATAAATAATTGGCATTAAATGAATATTTAATTTGTTCTTTGAATTTACATCTTATTTAGTTTGTACCATGCAACTACAAAATAATGAAATGTATTTAATGTTAGGTAATAAGTGTGTAGAATATACTAGATAGATAAGTTGTTACCTATAACAAACTATTGCATGTATATTGAAAAAAATATAAAAACACAACAATAATTAAAATTAGAATTCAGAAAAAAAATCAAATAAATCTGATTTTTTTTTTTAAATCAGGATTTTTTTCCAACCCTGCTCAAAATGTTTACACAGTAGTAAATTGTAAAAGGTAAATTAAAATTTATGCATTTAAAAATGTATGAGTAGCTTTAACAACTTATTTTTCAGAACAGCATTTCTTGTAGCAACACTGACCCTGATTAAAATATTTCCATTTTTCTATCATCTTTCTCATTTTTCTTTTCCATGTCATCAGGGATTCTAGAGTTTGTCTACTCAAATTTGAACTAGAATTTTCCTCACAGTACTGAAAACTCTTTAACATGCAGAATTACTGTGTGGAAAGAGTAATACTCAGCATTATTTTTTGAAAAACTTTGCATTTAATTGCTGCATTGTAATCTTTTAGCAGTTTAAAAATTTTGTTCTTTTCCGGAGCAATCTGAGGAGTTACTCATTTTTCTTATTTCTTCGGAGCGACTCTGGAGTAATTAGCATGTCTGAAATACTGCAATTTTAAAGCATTTTTTTTAATTATTTAAATTTCCAGACATTTATTATTCAGACCCTTTAAGACTCAATTTTTGTACACTATTACAAACCAGGGTTGGCTTCATTTGCCCAACCTGAAAAAACTCGGGCAGGTTTTTTTCAAAAAAACCCAAGTGGGTTTTTTCAAAATTGGGTTCTCAAAATCTTTATTTAAAATTCCACATATTTAACTAATAATAAATATATTGAATTAAATCTATAATATATATTACATATTTCATCTTTGACAATGATCCTAGATTTTGTTTAATTTGAGGGGGTCTAAACTGCTAGAAAAAACAAAAACTTAAAAACTTTTCAGGGAAAAATAGTTATCTGTATAACAAATACAATAAAATCTAAATTAAACAAAGTTAATAAGAATGTATGATGAAAAAAATAAGAATATTGAATTATTACATGTGATAAAATTAATTGAAAGATGGACAAGAAAAACTGGGAAAAAATATGTATAATAACTGGAAATAAATAAACATGGGGATAATATATATAATTAATTCTGCTACTTATCATATATAACTTACAAATTAACTAAAAAATATCTTCTGAATGCTTTAATACTACAATACTACTAATAAATATAGAGCAATAATTTAATACCTTTTATTGAAAAGAAAAACTTCAAATGCAACTATTGCAACGCCAACTTTTAGTGTAAAATAATCGCCATTCAAAACTAGTTTTTTGATGTTAGAAAAATTTTATAATATGAAAAAAATTTATTTTAAGATTTCAAAATTTCCTTTAATTTAGACAAAAATTTCTTCTGCATAATTTAAAATTGATTTTTAAATTTTTCATTTTAAAAAAGTGATTAACATTTTAAATTTATTTTAATCATACAATTATTTATATATCCTGTCCTCTTACATAACAAAAAACCTGAATAGTTTTCAAATCCCCAAAAAAGCATCTAAAACCCATTAAAGTATAGTAAATACCCTGATAAAATTCGAAAAAAGCCCAAAAACCCTGAAAAAACTTCAAAAACCCTAAAAAAAAAACCACTGGGTTGGTTTTTTTCTGAAAAAACCTGGGATTTTTACCAACTCTGTTACAAACAGACTTAGTTCATTGGGTTTTGACTTACAGATATACATACAAACACAAACACACATAAAATGTTATATAAATAGAGGAATTTTTTATCATATGATTCCACTTTCTAACTTTAAGTTTATTATTTTTCTCTCCAGGGTTGATAAAAATCCTAATTAAAAAAAAAAATCAAAAAAGTCAGATTTTTTTTTTATCTAAATCAGATTTTTTTTTATTTAAAAAGGATTTTTGAAATTTAAATATAAGTATAATATTCGATACAAGCAAATTAAATTTTTCAAGTCAGATGTCTAAATCAATTAATTCTTTTTTTTATATATGATAAAAAATAAATATAAAAAATATATAAAAAAAACATATAAAACTAAAATAAATAAATATATATAATAAATAAGAATAATTCATAAATCAGTAGGAAATAATTACTTGCTATATAGGGGATTTTGAGTTTTAATTATCTATATCATAATTTAAATAAAGGATGATTCATGTTATTTTATACATTTTACTGCTTCAACCATAGAATTATTAGAATGATGAGGGTAGACTAAGGGCTAAGTAATCATGATAATTTTTATTTTTTATGAAAATTTTACAGTAAACTTTTTATTTTGTGACAGTGGTTAAATGATTTATAAATCAAAACAAGTTTAGTTGCTTTGTCATTTCAGAATTCCAGAATTATTCCCAGGTTCATCAAAGCAAATAAATAAACAAAAGCAGGGGATAATACTTATTATATTTTTGGGTGCATTTGTTTTTATATTTTAAAAGCAATTAATATTTTCAAGGTATGATGAAGCATTCTTTTCAAGGTAGGATAACAAAATTTTACTGTGCCAGTAATTTTTTAATATAAAAGATGAAAACATCATTTGACTTAGAGATAAGAAAGAGATAGGGGAGAAAAAATGAATAGCAGGTAGGGTTTTTTTTTAATAATACAAGAACAGGCAGGGTGCAGCAGGTCCCCAAAACCATCTGGGAGCAACTCTTGAGTTGTCAATATTTTTTTATTGTGCTTATTACTAACAGCTTTCTTTTAAAAATTCAACCTTTAAAAATTGATTTAAATCAATGATTTTTTCTTTAAAAATCAATTGATTTAAATCACTGAACCCTGTTTCTCTCACTAATAAATAAATTTCTTAATTACTTTCACTGTATATTTTTTATAACCTTTTGTAAGTAAAGTTTCTTAGAATACTTCTAAATATTTTAATGCAGACAGGCTTTTAAAATATTAAAAGGGGAAATTTTACCACTGTGAAAACAGATGGTACTTTAGCTTTGTACCAATAATAAAATGTAAGAAAAGAGATAGGAGATAAAGATGCGAAATTAAAATTAATATTTTATTTAAAAATTAAAAGGTCATATTTCTTCTAAAAATGTTTTAAAACTTTTGATCTAAATCCATTGAGTTATTTATACTCTTTACATTTATCTTTAAAATATTACTTGAGGTTAATATTTTATACAAACATACATGAAGAGGAATGATATACAGCAATTTAAAATAATTATAATTCTAAATAATTATGCTGACTTGAAGTGAGAAAAATAATAAGTTTTAAATCCACCCTTAAAAAAGTTTTAAAGATACTTTAGTATTTTGATTTATAGGCATTTATTTTTAAAATCATTGTGACAAATTTTTTAAAATTACATTTAAGAATCACATAAAACTAAAAGACCAAGGTATTAACTTTAGAAATTACATCTTATCTCTAGTACCCAAATTACCTTCAGTTCTAAAATTGACAAGATAAATTTATGTAATATATCTCATATCCCCTGAATTATTAGCATAAAATTTAGGATAACTATATTTATTGATCAGCATTAGAAACTGATTGGGGAAACTTTCACACAAAAAATTTCATAGCCAGTTCAACTATATGGTTGGCACAGTTTCATGACATTCATAAATTCAGATTCTAAAACCTGAAGTACAGATTGTTTAAGTTTGTAGTTAATCACTTTTAATCTATTTAAGATAAAACTTTAAGAAAATTGCTTCTCTTGCATAAAATATCATGAGAATTTTTTAAACAGATAAACTTATTCATTTTGCTCTGTATAAACTTAAGTTGTTAGTTGTAAGAAAGAGCTTTTCTTTAACTTTTACCATTTAAAATTATATTTATCCTTTAATAATAAAATTTTTATTGACAAATAATGCTTTAATACTACATATTATAGCCAATTACTTCATACCTTTTCTCCTAGTATTTACTATAATATAAGAAAAGAAAAAGTTCTTTACTATTTCAGAAACGAAAACATTCTAATTTATCACTCCTTGTTAATGGCATGAAATTCCCAATTTGAGCTTTTTGATGTTGAAATAAGGAAATAAATATTCATCCATGAAGAAGTTTATTCAAATATAAGTTTTTCACACTTTTTACTTATATTCTTATTTATTTTTGTATTCTGCCCTTAAAACATCAAAATATAGCATCAAATACTTAAAGCATCAAAATATAGAGATTTTACTCATATAAAAATCTGAAGTATATGTTGAAAAAATAAAGAAGTATGTAGACCAAATAAAGATCATAAAAAGAAGAAAAACATTAGTATTGATAACAAGATGTTTGGAACTAGTATAAAATGATATCCAAAACAACTATCTTAATATTAAACTTGATTATTGGTATAATAAAGTATATGATTAAAGATGTACTAATTTAAGTCAAATCTGATTTCATTCAAATGATTTCCATCATCATAAGAGGATGAAAACGTATTCTGCATGCAATGACTAATTTTTCCAAGATAACTAAACTCTATCTCATTAGGCCACTAACATCGAAAATTTTAATTCAAACAATGATAGTATACATTGACATTCTAAAATTAAAATATAAATATATAACTGTCTCTCCTTTTCTCAGAAATTACTGCACATAAAAATAAAGAAGATAATGAAACAAAAATGAATGATAGAGTAGAAAAAAGAGAAAAACTATTTAAAATGAAAATACTGAAATGTTTAAGTCTTACTATTACAGAAATAAAGAAAAATAATACCATAACATTTTAACTAGATTTGATAATTAGTGTTAGCTGTACTTGGAGTTTTATCGCGTAGATAAAAAAAATTTAGCACTTCTTAAAATTACATTCTTTTAAACGGAGAGTATAATTGGATACTTCCTAATCTCGGATAATTATAGCAAATTATTTATAATGAATACCAAATTTTTTTATCTCATGCATATTAACTTTAACACGAGAAAGAATCATTAGAATATTAAATCTAACACATAAATATATACATATGTGTGAGTGCACTCAATAATTTAAAAGCGATAGATGATAGTTTGAAATATTTTTTTCTTGATATTATAAAGAAATTCAATATAATACTTTAGTGCAGGGTTGGAAAAAAATCATGATTTTTAAAAAATAAAACAAAATCAGATTTATTTAATTTAATTCAGATTTTTTTTTTTTAATTTAAATCAGATTTCTTTGATTTTTTTAATACTAATTTTAATTGTTGTTTTTATGTTTTTTGCAATATACATAGAATAGTTTGTTATAAGAAGTAACATCTTATTTATCTAGTATATTCTACACACTGATGAAATAAAATTAAATATATAAATTTTAATCTAAATACATTCCATTGTCTTGTAATTACATAGTGCAAACTAAATAAGATGTAAATTCAATACTCTTTTAATTAATTCCTATTCTACTATCAAATAGTATTAAACTTGTTTTTAATACGATTTATTTTTTTAAAAAATCACATTTCAATATTTTTTAAGCACTGAATTATGGCTTTAATTGTTTCAATAAAAACACTAGCTTTGATGCTTTATCCACTTCTAATTGGTTATGAAGGCAAGAATGAACAATACCAAAAGAAGAAAACTGTCTTTCTATTCCAGCAGATGAAGCCATGGCTGTTGTTATTTGGTACACAAACTTGATTTCAAGTTCTTTAATACTCTCTTTACCCCCCATTACATAAAATGAATTCCACCAGTCATAATCAATCATTGTACTACCCCTACTACATACTTTCTGATAACAACCTCTAAATTCTTGAAAAGCACATGCTATCTATTAACACTTATTTACTTATTACTGAGCTGACTCATTCCCAATTCCCCTGTTTTTAGAATATAGGTTTTAAAAGATGTGAAAAGAAAATTATATAAATCAATTATTTTTTCAAACCAAATCAACTGATTTAAATCATGCCTACCCTGCTTTTGTTAATCATTATTATTTATGAGGATAAATACAAACAGCATAATAAAATCATTTGTGCCTACACTTACATTTATCACCAACTAAGTTTCAAATAAAAAATATATATTCTCTATCATTTAAAGCTAATCTCCCAAACTGATGACATTAACCCCAAATGATGAAAACTTTCATGTTAATGTCATAAACAAGAATGGCATTAAGAAGAAAGTGCAAAGATAAAAGTTTCTTTCCTAAAATAACTAAATGTCGTGCAAGACATTTTTCTCTTCTCATGTTTACGCAAATGCTAGGAGAAGAAAAAAAATAACTATATATAATCTTTTGATCATAAATAATAAATACTATTATTCAAATACTCCTTATTACTTTTTAAAAAAATGCGATGATAAATTGCAATAGTTTAAAAAAAGCTTTTTTTATTTCTAAAGTTTCATACTGAGAAAAAGAATCAAAAATAGGTAAAATCATTCTACAGCCTTTTTTATTAGTTTATTTTTCAATTCTTAAAACTTTTAATTTTGCTCGTAAAATTTAAAACCTGTTATTTTATTGTAGGTAATAATTATGAAGAGTAAATTTGGTCCGGAAACTTTTAGCATATAGAAATCTGTATCTGACCAATAATCAGTGATGTAACTAATAAAATAAATAAGCTATTTGATCCCCCTCCCATTATCTTATAATAATTTTAATTTCTCCTAAAATGCAGTAGCAATAAATTAAAAAAAATTATTTAAGGAAATATTCTTTTTTATAAATATTTTATGTTTTTCTCTCTCTTTTTAAATTTTTTTCAGTACAATATAAGTTAACATGCATAGTTACTAAGAAATTAGATAAGTAACTGTGAAATGATTTTAGTATTATATACATATGAATAACATAAAAACAGTTACGTATTGTAGGAGAAGGTAACAAAGTTTTGTGCGTGTGTTTGAGTGTAGTAGCTTATCTTATTTCTCTCAACATAAAAAGTTCTTTCTAGGTTTAATTTGACAAAAGCAACTTTCATAAGAAATGACCAATTTTTTCTTAGCTGAGAATAACATATCAAAATTTGTTAAAATTTATACCTTTTGTATCAAAATTTGGCTATAATTAAACTAACATCAAAAGTTAGAAAATTTTGGTTTGAAAATAAGTAAGAATATTTTTTAAATGCTTGGAAAAATAATCAATTTGCCAGTTGTATTAATTTTTTTCTCCCCTCAAAACTCAAAGCTTACAAAACAAAGTTTTCAAATTAAAATTGGATTAGGAGCATTATATAAGCCATATATTAACAGTTTCTTATAAAGAAAAAGCCTGATAAAATATTAAAATCTTGAAAGTATGTTATGCTAAAAACAGAAAATCTTTCACAAGTACCAAAAGAGATATTTTGTAGTTGTTGCTTTAAAAAAACTTTCTAAAATCAGAAAAAAATTGTTCTCAAATTTCATTTTACACAACATTCAAAAGATTGTGTGTATACATATTTATCTAATGCATGTTTATATACAGAAGCTTAGCATTTACATGCTAAACAATCCATTAAAATACAAATTTTTCATAAAGCACAATTAAAAAGGCAAGTAAGAACAAGTAAGTAAAAGAAAGCAGTATAATAATATAGTTTCTTATAAGTTAATAAATTTTATAAGTTGTAGTTACTTAAAAAACAGATGCACTACTGAATTTCTTGAAACACAATCAATACACTGTAACATTGATAACTCTCTCATATAATACACATATTATTTCATTTGATATGCACTTTCCGAAAATAAATATTGGATATTTTTACAGAAATCTTTATTTATTTATTGCTCTATATATATTTCGGTAACTCATGCTGAAATACACAGCACAATTCAAGAGGAGTACATAGAAAGAATTAAGGCAAGAAATACATTATGATTTTAATTTAATATTAAGAAAGATTGATTTATTCAGATATGATAATTTTATGGTAAGGTTTCTTTCACATAAATACGAAAATTGTGTTTACTTCAATAAATAAAACTAAGTCGATAAGATGAGCTAAATCAACTCACTTTCCAAAACATTAAAAATTTATCAAAATATTAAAGTTATAATTATAAATAAATATAAGCGAAAGAAAATTTTTGTAAAATGTCTTATGTGAAACACAAATAAACTGATAAAAAAAAGTTACTATACGTAGAGCTACAGGTGTAAAACAATCAAAATAATAAACACATTAAAAAGAAAATACCAAGTTTCATCAAAACTACACAATTCTGTTTAGAAATTATTAATGTAAAAAGTCGAAATCCTAAGAATTATCTTGCAATAATGAAAAAACTTCAATGCGCTTCCGAGTACAGAATTCTATGCGAGAGAAACTCTTCTCTCTCTCACGTACACTCATGATATCACGAACTCTCCCCACAGTGGAGCATAGCTGCGTTCATGTATTAAAAGCTAAGTTTTCCTCAAAATACGATTAATGTTACACATTTTATCGGTATTTTCTTAAATACAAGAGATTCAAATACATAAATAAAAATATATTACTTACTTCAAACCATTATTTTTCTTAACTAGAACACTTAAAAGAGATATCCATTTGGTACGAGTAACACACACCGAGCCTTTCTAACGAAGTGAATATTTCGTCAAAGGTTGCCAGAAGACAAATCAGTGTTGAAAAGATTCGCCAAAGTTTCGCCAATTGGCGAATGCTAGTAGGAAAACTTCACCTCGAGGGGGAAATTATTACACGAAGCTTTTCTCGAGTTTGATAAATTAAGATGGCTCATGTTAAGAGAGTGAAAAACAAAATAAGTGACTATAATAGCCATCCTATTTTGTGGTAGATAAGAGGTAAATTTCATAAAGGGAACGTTGGATTCAGGAAATTATAGGTCACTACTTCTGGCTTTTTGGAATCTGGTATTCTGTTGTGAGATTCTTGTAGATTAAAAGTCATATAATTCAGAATACACATGTGTTAGATGTATTTTATACATGAGTGTTTACGCTAATGAATTATCTTATAAGTTATTAAATTAACAAATAATAAATTGTGTTCTAAGTAACTTTGATGATATCGTAAACACTTTATATGTATATAATTATATATTTATAAAATAAATGCAAATAAGTTTTAATGTGTAAAATAGAAATAAGTTCTCAGAAATCGTTGTAAATTCTTAAGTTTTAATGGAATGTGTCATACACTTGTTTGAATTAAACACTAGCTTCATATGAAATATTTCATTTACGCATTTCATTTATAAAGAAATAATTGGATGTGTTTAATTTTCGCTTTAAATAGCTTCTCTGTTTATTAATTGCATGTTGTGGAATTACTGTAGATTAAATTTCTTAGAATATTTGGAAAGGGAAAATGGCGAAATACTGTAAGATTTCTTTTCTTGCAAGCATTTAATTTATGATGAAATAATTGGATGTGTTTAATTTTCGTTTTAATTACATTCTCTGTTTATCTACTGGATGTTGTAATATCACTGTAGATTAAGTTTTTTAAAATCTAGTAAAACGAAAATGGCGGATTGTAAATCTTTTCTTGCTTAGAGGGTTTGCAGGACTTTTTAACCTTTTTTTCTCTTGATTTTATAGTCTTTGAAGAAATGGCAAAATGTTATTGTTAAATGTATATATGTTTAGGAATGTTAATTTTAGTCGAAATCTCTTCGAACTAAAGGCTTGCGTAATATTTCTAGTTATCTTTCTCTTACTATAGATATTTCAATACTATTTTAAGCCATATGAGTGTAAGTATTTTTTAAAAATTAACGATAAAATATACTCTCAAATTACACCTAATGCATAAAAAATGTATTCTTTAAACAATATAAGGTCACGTGGTAAATTAAATAAACATGAAATATTTATATTTAGAATTTGTTTATATATATGATGATGAAAGAAAGAAAAATTAATTTATTAATCTATTGCAATTGAAGTATATATTTGGAAACATTAAATTTTTCTAAAAAAATCTTTTAGAGAGATTTTGGATAAATAAATAGAATTGACATTTATCTTAATACCAAATTAAAAATATTTGCTAGTTTTAACTAAAATATATTTTTAAAGGAAAATTAACAAAATCTATAAGGAAAGAAATTCAAATACTGATATATATCTCTATATAATTATATATAGCAAAAGTACTTTACTATTTATGTTTGAAAGTAATAAAACAGGGTGCTCAGGTCTTGCACATTTCAAGGAACAATAAGTGTCGTATAATGACCGATTTTTAATCTACATAGATAAGAATGAAGCAACTATAAAAATATCAGAGATGGAATTATAAAACCTTTTATTTTCTTTATTTTTGATATCTTTTTTTACATCATTTTTGATCAAGTAGTATGTTTTCTAATTGTTTCCTGCTAATTCCCACAATCTAATTAATGTTTAAGATTGATTACTTTCTAAGATAATTACATTTTCTAAAAAAGTTAACACGGAAAGTACAGTGTATATAAGTAGGAAGTGATGTAATTTGTTAAAATATGGATAAAATTAAAAAACGCTAATAATGTATTAAATGTTTGATATAATCTCCATTTGTCATACGATCTATAAAAATTTTCGAAAAAATTTAAACGTTAAGCTTTGAAACCTAACATTGCTTGATGTGACATTACCTTTACATTGATGCTTTTATATGAAACTGCAGGGTAGAGTTTACTAAAGTCTAGGTCGCTTTAAATTCTAATTTTCCTTTGAGAACAGTACTATGTGAAGAAAAATCTATTATAATCATGCATTAAAATCATCACATTACTTTACGCAAGATAAATGCTGATTACATAAACATTACATATCTAAGCCTAAACATAAATAAATATGCAAATTGAAAATAATTTTTGTAGACTTGAATCTATTTTAAATGCATTATTCTTAACTTGGCCGTGTGGTTTTGTTGTGGTCGTAGTAATTGAATAAAGAAAATTCCTTGAAGTAATATTTCGGACATAGCACACATTTATTTTTCAATACATGAACAGAGATGAGAAACATACATATATACAAGCAACATTCCAATTCATTAAATTCAATGGTATCGCGCGTGACATTAATCAGATCGATACAAATACCACGAGATGTGAAAAAACATGGATAACAGTTTTGAAGGATGTAACAAGTTTTTATAGGTGAAAGTTAGTAAAGGCTGAGGTAGGGGCCCAAAAGTTTATATTTGGACAGGGCTCTGTAGCAAAACATGCGAATTATGATTTCAAAATAAAGTAAAATTCATATTTATTGTTTTGGGGGTGCACTTTAAATGCAGATTGGTCGCATGGTTTTTATAAGTGACAGTTTGTAAAGGCTGGAATAGGGGTCCAAAAGTTTAGATTTCTATTTGGTTCAAAAACCCAAAAATGTGAATTATAGACTCTAAGTATAATTTTCATTTTTTGCTTTGGGAGTGTACTTTAAATGCAGATTTATCGTATGGTTTCTATAGGTGACAGTTTGTATAAGCTGGAATATAAATCAAAAAATTTATATTTGCACAGGTCCCAAAAGCAAAATATGCAAATTATACGTTCAAAATAGAGTATAATTTTCCTTTTTTGCTTTAGAGGTGTATTTTAAATGCAGATTGATTGACTGGTTTCTATAGGTGACAATTTGTATAAGCTGGGATATAGGCCAAAAAGTTTATATATGTACAGGTCTCAAAAGCAAAAAATGCAAAAATAAAGTATAATTTTCATTTTTTTCTCTTTGGTGATGCACTTTAAATACAGATTAGTTTTGTGGTTTTTATAGTTGTACAGGGCCCCAAACAAAAAATGAATAAAGTAAGATTATTTTTTTTACAGGGCTACAAAGCAAAAAATGCAAATTATACATTTATAATAAAGTATAATTTTATTTTTTTTTTTTTTTTTTTTTTTGGCTTTGGTGGGGCACTTTAAATACAGATATTGTTCAAGCGCTTTATAAAGATGATAGTTTCTAAAAGCTAGAATAGGGGTCCAAAAATTTAGATTTCTATGGCGCCCAAAACCCAAAAATGTGAATTATACATTCAAAATAAAGTAAAATTTTCATTTTTTGCTTTGGGGGTGTACTTTAAATGCAGATTTGTCGTATGGTTTCTATAGGTGAAAGTTTGTATAAGCTAGAATATACGCCAAAAAGTTTATATTTCTACAGGGCTGAAAAGCAAAAAACGCAAATAAAGTATAATTTTCATTTTTTTTTTGCCTTGGTGATGCATTTCAAATACAGATTAGTCATGTGGTTTTTATATTTTTACAGGGCCAAAAACAAAAAATGAAAAAAAGTAGGTTTATATTTTTACAGGGCTCTAAAGTAAATTATATATTTAAAATAAAGTATAATTTTCATTTTTCTTGCTTTGGTGATGCACTTTAAATTACAGATTAGTCGTGTGGTTTTTATAGTTGTACAGGGCCTCCAACAAAAAAAAAAGCAAAAAAGTAAGTTTATATTTTTACAGGACTCCAAAGCAAACGAAGCAAAATATACATTCATAATAAAGTATAATTTTCATTTTTTTTCTTTGGGGGGGAGGGGCACTTTAAAAACAGATATTGGTCATGTGCTTTATAAAGGTGACAGTTTGTATAAGCTGGAATAGGGGTCCGAAAGTTTAGATTTCTATGGAGCCCCAAACCAAAAAAAATGTGAATTATACATTCAAAATAAAGTATAATTTTCATTTTTTGCTTTAGGGGTGTACTTTAAATGCCGACTGGTCATATGGTTCCTATAGGTGACAGTTTGTATAAACTGGGATAGGGGGCAAAAAGTTTATATTTGTACAGGCCCAAAAGCTAATAAACGCAAATTATACAAATAAAGTATAATTTTCATTTTTTTGTTTGCGTGATGCACTTTAAATACAGATTAGTCGTGGGGTTTTTATATTTGTACAGCGCCTAAAACAAAAAAGGCAAAAAAGTAGGTTTATATATTTACAGGGCTCCAAAGCAAAAAACTGCAAATTATATATTCAAAATAAAGTATAATTTTCATTTTTTTTTTTTGGCTTTGGTGTGGCATTTTAAATACAGATATTGCTCATGGTCTTTATAAAGGAGACAGTTTGTATTAGCTGGCATACAGGTCCAAAAGTTTAGATTTCTATGGTACCCAAAACCCAAAAATGTGAATTATACATTCAAAATAGAGTATAATTTTCATTTTTTGCTTTAGGGGTGTACTTTAAATTCAGATTGGTAGACTGGTTTCTATGGGTGACAGTTTGTATAAGCTGGAATATAGGGCAAAAAGTTTATATTTGTACAGGGCCGAAAATCTAAAAAATACAAATTATACATTCAAAATAAAGTATAATTTTCATTTATTTCTTTTGCTTTGGTGGGGAACACTAAATACAGATATTAGTCATGTGCTTTATAAAGATGACAGTTTGTATAAGCTGGAATAGGGGTTCAAAAGTTTAGTTTCTATGGAGCCCCAAACCAAAAAAAATGTGAATTATACATTCAAAATAAAGTATAATTTTCATTTTTTGCTTTAGGGGTGTACTTTAAATTCAGATTGGTAGACTGGTTTCTATGGGTGACAGTTTGTATAAGCTGGAATATAGGGCAAAAAGTTTATATTTGTACAGGGCCGAAAATCTAAAAAATACAAATTATACATTCAAAATAAAGTATAATTTTCATTTATTTCTTTTGCTTTGGTGGGGAACACTAAATACAGATATTAGTCATGTGCTTTATAAAGATGACAGTTTGTATATATATATTCAAAAGTTTATATTCTATATAAACCAAAATATAAATGTATATTTATACATTCATAAATAAAGTATAATTTTCATATATTTTGCTTTATATACTTTAAATATTATAGACTGGTTTTATATGGGTGACAGTTTGTATAATATATATATACAAATAATTTATATTTATATATATATATATAAATATATATATATATTATACATTATATATAAATATAATATATAATTTATTAATTATATATTTCTTTGCTTTGATAACTATAAATACAGATATATTATATGTGCTTTATAAAGATATAGTTTGTATATAAATATTCAAAAGTTTAGTTTTATATATAATATAATAATATATATAAATGTATATATACATAAATATATAAATATATATTTATATTTATATATATGCTTATTGGGTTGTATTATAAATATATGGTCATTATGGTTTATATATGACAGTTATATATATAATATATATATATATATTTATATTTGTACTACCCAAAATATATATAAAAAAATATATTCATATATAAATATAATTTATATTTTTATATTATGTATGTATTATTTAAATACAGATATTTTTTATATTTGTAATATATATATATAAATATATATAATATAAATATTTATACATTTATATATTAAGCAAAAATGCAAATTATATATAAAATAATATTATTTTTCATTTTATATGTTCTATGTATTTTAAATAATAATATTGCTATTTTTATTATACAGTTTGTTTAGTATACAGGTCCAAAAGTTTAGATTTCTATGGGGCCTGAACTAAATTGTGTCTTATACATTCAAAATAGAGTATTATTTTCATTTTTTGCTTTAAATATATTTATATCCAAAAACTCGCAGCGTTTTTTTTTTTTTTATTATTATGAGTTTTTTTTAAATCGTTTTTAACTCACGCAATTTTTATTTTTTTTAGACTGATATATATATATTTATATATATATATATATATATATATATATATATATATATATCTATATCTATATATCTATATATATATATATATATATACATATATATATATATACATATATGTATATATATGTGTATATATATGTGTATATATATGTATATATATGTGTTTATATATATATGTATATATATATATGTATATATATATATTTATTTATATATATTTTATATATATATATTTATATATATGTGTGTATATATATACATATATATATACATATATATATATATATATATATATATATATATATATATATATATATATATATATACATACATATACATTATATATATATATATATGTATATTATATATATGTGTGTGTATATATATATATAATTATTATATATATATATATGTATAATTATGTATATATGTGTATATATATATACATACATATATATATATATATATATATATATATATATATATATATATATATATATATATATATATATATATATATATATATATATATATATATATATATATATATACCACTTGACAGTACAGTCAATTCAATAAAATGCTATATTTTTCTTTATTTTGAGTTTGTGTCTCTTAAATGTTCTTATCGTTTGAAAACATGTCCACCAAAATTTCTGAAAAATAATTCAAAATCGAATATATTTTCATATTTTCTCGGTGTTAATTTTAATCGAAAGGTAGTGTCTTAGAAAATTTGCTGTTCTATAACGTGATATATATATATTTTTAAAGATTTCTTAAAATACGAGATGGCCAGATGGAATTGTATTTTTCTATTGGATTAACCTGGAAAGAGAGAAAATCAATGCAGCAAGTATAGACCCAGTGTAACGATTTAAAAAATATTGAAGTCGTGTAGCATAACTTGTTATGAAAATAATTCAGGCATGAATTTAGCCAGTTAACTGCGTTTGATGGGTTACACGATCATTAAAATACTCGCTTAGGTGCGGTCGACGTATACACATTCCTTCAAAGAAATTTTCAAATTTCTTATCCCCCATCCCATACACGCACTATTTATAATATAAAAATCGATCCCTTAACCGTTTGAGTACGAAGTTTGGTTTGGTTTGGTTTGGAGCGCTACGGTCTACTGTTTTGCAGACGAGGGCTAATGAGACCGGGACCTACAGTTTAAAGCCGATTCCGAACGGCTACAAACACTCATGCCCGTAGCGGGATTCGAACCCGCGAACTCCGGTTCCGAAGAGCAGCACTCTACCATTCGGCCATCGTTCGGCGTTTGAGTACGGAGAAGCGCTATTGTGCTTCACTAGTTATGTGCCAAAACTGTGATTTGGTTTGGTTTTGGAGTAATTTTTAAGACCTTTTAAAAAGTAATTTTAAAGTTATCACTGGTATTTTAAAATTTTCTAGCTGACCAAAAAATATGTTAAATGATTGTTGACTTAGAAGCAATGTTTAAATAAAAAATCAGAAGACGTTATTGGTAAAATAATAAATATGTGATCTTGACAAACATTACAATCTTTGCATTTAATAACATAGCTATGAACTATCAAACAATACAGTCTTTGCATTTAATATCTTAGCCATGAACTAGTCAAACAATATACCTTTGCATTTTACATCATAGCTATGAACTATTCAAGCAATACAGTCTTTGCATTTAATATCATAGCTATGAAGTAGTCAAACAAAACAATCTTTGCATTTAATATCATGGCTATGAATTAGTCAAACAATAAAACTTTTGCATTTAATATCATAGCTAAGAACTAGTCAAACAATACAATCTTTGCATTTAATATCATAGCTATGAACTAGTCAAACAATACAATCTTTGCATTTAATATCATAGCTATGAACTAGTCCAACAAAACAATCTTTGCATTTAATATCATAGCTATGAATTAGTCAAACAATAAAACCTTTGCAATTAATATCATAGCCATGAACTATTCAAACAATACAATCTTTGCATTTAATATCATAGCTATGAACTAGTCAAACAATACAATCTTTGCATTTAATATCATAGCTATGAACTAGTCAAACAAAACAATCTTTGCATTTAATATCATGGCTATGAATTAGTCAAACAATAAAAACTTTGCATTTAATATCATAGCTATGAATTAGTCAAACAATACAATCTTTGCATTTAATATCATAGCTATGAACTAGTCAAACAATACAATCTTTGCATTTAATATCATAGCTATGAACTAGTCAAACAATACAGTCTTTGCATTTAATATCACAGCTATGAACTAGTCAAATAATACAATCTTTTCGAAGTATAAAGTTTTCGTAACAGTTAACTGTTTTTATTAACCAGTTTTTAAGTCTGGTTTATTATATTTTGAACTCAAGGCTTTTTTCTTCATTAGGTCTAATAATATGCAGTGTTATTTCGGAACCTCAATTTTACTATTTTAGCACAAAGGTTTCCGATTTTGTTTATTTTATTAAAGTAAATGTCTTCTAAGGTTTCCACTTTATCTGCATTACGAGAACAAATATAGCAATGACATTCATTTAAGGGTAAAAGTTTTAAAAGAAAGCTTATTGATTCTTAATGTAAAAGCAAAGAAATTTGTAGCTTCGAAGTTTAAGAAGCTTAATAGTAGCTGAATCTTTTCATTAGCCATTTTCTTAAAACTAGTTCATTACATTTTGCTGTGGAACGGTGTAAACTGCATTTTTCTACATGAGAGCAAATGAAACGCAGTATTATAATTTTGCTCTCTTATTTTTAATATTTGTGGTCAAAGGTTTCCGATTTAGTTTATATTATTAAAAAATGTCAGCTAATATTTCCACTTTATCTACTTTACAAGAACAAATATAAAAGTGACATTCATTTGAGGGTAAAAAGTTTAAAAGAAAGCTTATTGATTCTTGATATAGAAGTAAAGAAATCTACATCTTCGTAGTTTAAGAAGCTTAATAGTAGCTGATTGTTTTATAATTAGCCATTTTCTTAAAACTAGTTCATTATATTTTGCTGTGGAACGGTGTAAACTGCGTTTTTCTACATGAGAGCTAATGAAAAGCAGTATTATAATTTTGCTCTCTCATTTTTAATATTTGTGGTCAAAGGTTTCCGATTTAGTTTATATTATTAAAAAATGTCAGCTAATATTTCCACTTTATCTACTTTACAAGAACAAATGTAACAGTGACATTAATATGAGGGTAAAAGATTTAAAAGAAAGCTTATTGATTCTTGATATAAAAGTAAAGAAATTTGCGGCTACGGTGTTTAAGAAGCTTCATAATAGCTGACTGTTTTAATTAGCCATTTTCTTGAAACTAGTTCATTACATTTTTCTGCGGTACGGTGTAAACTGCGTTTTTCTACATGAGAGCTAATGAGAAGCAGTATTATAATTTTGCTCTCTCATTTTAATATTTTTGTTCACAGGTTTCCGATTTAGTTTATATTATTAAAATAAATGTCAGCTAATTTTTTTACTTTATCTGCATTGCGAGAACAATTGTAACAGTGGTATTCATTTGAGAGTAAAAGGCTTAAAAGTAAACGTATTTATTCTTGATATAAAAGTAAAGGTATTTGCAGCTTAGAAGTTTAAGAAACTTCATAATAACTTACTGTTTAAATTAGCCATTTTCTTAAAACTAGTTCATTATATTTTGCTGTAGAACGCTGTAAACTGCGTTTTTCTACATAAGGGCTAATGAGAAGCAGTATTATAATTTTGCTCTCTCATTTTTAATATTTTTGTTCACAGGTTTCCGATTTAGTTTATATTATTAAAACAAATGTCAGCTAATATTTATACTTTATCTATTTTACAAGAAAAAATGTAACAGTGACATTCATTTGAGGGTAAAAGTTTTAAAAGAAAGCTTATTGATTCTTGATATAAAATTTAAAAAATTTATAGCTTCGAAGTTTAAAAAGCTTAATAGTAACTGATTGATTTAATTAGCCATTTTCTTAAAACTAGTTCATTACATTTTGCTGTGGAGTGGTGTAAACTGCATTTTTCTACATGAAAGCTAATGAGAAGCAGTATTATAATTTTGCTCTCTAATTTTTAATATTCCTGTGGATAGGTTTTCGATTTAGTTGATGTAAAAATAAATGACTGCTGAAGATTCCACGTTATCTCCATTACGTGAAGCTACATTAAGCATTTATTTGGAGATAAGCTTTTTTAAAGTAAAACATATCGAAAATTAAAATAAATTAAGTGGAGTTACTTTTAATTTTATGACCAATTTCTGGATCGACGTGTACCGAAAGACAGGCAAATGTTTAAGGCACTGTTTTTCTGTACTAGAGTTCATGGGTTCGAATCCCACTGTGGCATAGGTGTTCATAGCCATTCGAAATCGGCTTTAAGCAGTGGGTCCCGGCCTCATTAGCCTACATAATCCTCCCTCCCCCCACAAAAAATAAATAAACCGTAGCGATCCAAACCAAACCAAAAAGGTTCCCCAAAAAGGGTGATTTGGGAAATAATCCCCAATTGGTGAATAACCGAGGAGCGTAAGCCGGGAATATATAAGCTTTGTAAAACTTAAAAATTGAGGAATGAATTTCAAATTTATTCATAAAAAAAAACTGAACATATAATTCTATTATTTTTATGTTCAATAATTTGGAATTCTGGTTAAATCATTAGTACGTAGTGTTCTTTTTTTTGGGGGGGGGACCTAAAAAATTGTTCTTAAATATTTTTTTTTCTTCTTCAGAACGAGTTTAACTTTTCATCGGAATTAGATGGTATTACCATAAAAAAAATCTACCAAATATTTTAGCATCAGTAATTATTCATGATATTGCCATTTCTATTGACATTTTAGGTATTTGGAGCGTTGCACATAAACTTATTTTTTGGTACGCACATTGATTGAAATGACGAAAAAAAAGCTTTATCTCTTATAAAAATTTACTTTACAGTACTGAATTTACAAGTGAAATCAAATAAACCTCTTATAAAAAGTTTTCCTTTTTTATAAATAACATCCATAATTGATGTAACACAATAAGTTATACACATTTACAAAAAAATGTTTTAGTGAAAGCCAAAATTTACCTTTTTAACTAAAAGACTTTAAAAAGAAATTATGTAAGGACCCACATTAAGTAAAAAATGTCTTATGATTGAATTAAGACAATAATACTTAACACTTTGACTGCCATAGGGGTCACCGGTGACCGGCACTCAACTTGGCTACAACGCCATGGTTGTCACCAGTGACCGGCACTCGACTTGTCTACAACGCCATGGTTGTCACCAGTGACCGGCACTCGGCTTGGCTACAACGCCATGGTTGTCACCAGTGACCGGCACTCGACTTGGCTACAACGCCGTGGTTTTCATCAGTGACCGGCACTCGACTTGGCTACAACGCCGTGGTTGTCACCAGTGACCGGCACTCGACTTGGCTACAACGCCGTGGTTGTCACCAGTGACCGGCACTCGACTTGGCTACAACGCCATGGCTGTCACCAGTGACCGGCACTCGATATGGCTACAACGCCGTGGTTGTCACCAGTGACCGCCACTCGACTTGGCTACAACGCCATGGTTGTCACCAGTGACCGGCACTCGACTTGGCTACAACGCCGTGAGGGCCACCGGTGACTGGTGACGCAAGAAATAATAAAAGTTCTTAATTATAGTAAATATGGATACTGATAATTTTTCAACAATAACATTGTTATTATAATGGTTTGAAGAAATTACTGCAATATAGAGCATACAAAAATAATTTTATTAGTACAAGAAAAATATACGTTTTGATCAGTACATATTGCGATGTCAGATGGAAACATTCAAGGTAAAGTAAAGATGAATCGATGCAGTCGGAGCAATATGTCACCACTTTCTTAGTCAAATTCTTTATCCTAGTTCTTACTGGCTTCTTTGAATGATAAAGATTGAGAGTAATCACTTAGCAATCGAAGCACGATTGTTTGAATAAAAAAGGACAATCGTAAAAAATGCTTACCGCGCCTTGGGAGTCACTACGCAAACTGCTTCCAGCATGATTTTATAACTCATTTTATCTGCTGCAAATAATATTTCAGCATATGCATCGCATAATGTAAGAGTTCACTTCGCCGCCTTAGGCAAACTTTCGAACATGCGTGTGGCAGTCAGCGTGTTAACTCCTTCCTGGTTTTTCCCGAGCTGAATTCGAGCAGGTGAAATGTACCATCCTGGCTCATCCCGAGTGTAGCTCGGGCAATGTGACATTTTACACTGTGCAATCAGTCTCTCCCGAATTATTTCACATGTGCTTTTTATGGTTTCGAATGCTTTTGTTTACTTATCTGGCTACTAGATTATTTGCTTCTCAAAGAGAGACAGTAGAGGGAAGAAGGTAAGGAGAGAAACAAGGATCTACTGTCCAGATTGTGATGTTGGACTCTGTGCAGTACCGTGTTTTCGATTGTATCATACACGAGCACTGTGAAATTTTACACTGTGCAATCAGTCTTTCCCGAATTATTTCACATGTGCTTTTTATGGTTTCGAATGCTTTTGTTTACTTATCTGGCTACTAGATTATTTTCTTCTCAGAGAGAGACAGTAGAGGGACGAAGGTAAGGAGAGAAACAAGGTTCTACTGTCCAGGTTGCGATGTTGGATTCTGTGCAGTACCGTGTTTTCTATTGTATCATACAGATCAAATTTTAATTAATAATTTCATAATCATTTATGCAAATGCATAGGATATAAATAAAATTTAATTCAAGATAAAAGCTAGGTATTTTAAGCTTTATATTTATAGTTAGTGTGAATTGACTCCGAAGTCTAATGATTTTTGCCTTACAGAAAGCCAACTATACATGTAAATTACTCATTTATTTAAATTTATTTTTTTTACATTAATTTTTACAAAATTTTGTATGCGAATGATGCTATTATGTTTAAAAAGCTATGTATGCATAAAAATAAGCATAAAAAATTTTGACCTTTTTTTACCCATAATCCCGAAATAAAATGAACCTGGAAGGGGTTAATATTGAATTATAATAAAAAAAAACTATTTTTATTAAAATTTTATGTTAAAAAAATGCTTTAAAAGTGATCACATACCTTAAAAACTGTAAATTTATGGATTTTGTGTTTTCCTGTTTATTTATTTATTTATTTTTGTCTATTAATTCATCGAAGGGATCTTAAACCCGTCACTTATGTACCACTGGTGCAAGGCCATACCTAAACCCCGAAAATTTTATAACTCATTTTATCTGCTGCAAATAATATTTCAGCATATACATCGCATAATGAAGAGTTCACGTCGGCTCCTTGGGCAAACCATCGACAATGCGTCTGGCAATCAATGTATATTTAGGGAAAAATTTTTATTGAAAACTAAAATTTAGGTTTTCAACTAACAAACTTAAAAAAATATAAAAAGACTCAATTTAAGCAGAAACTGTCATATAGTTAAATTGATAAAGTAATATTTATGCATATTTAGAGAAAACTTTTTTATTAAAAAACAAAGTTTTATATTTTACTTAAAAACTTACAAAAAATATAAAATTATAAAGTAAAAGCAGAAAATAATTAAACATAATTAAATGAAGACAATAATAATTATACATATTTACCGAGGTAGCTCAGTCGAGAAAAACATCGATCTCATAGCCGGGGTGGTTTCGAGGCTCGACCAGGCCAAAGATCTGCCATGTTCCCTAATGGCGCCTGGGGCCCGTAAAATAGCTTCATGGTAGTAACGTCCTCTAAGTCTCCAAACAATGCCTACAGAGGCGGTAGGGCAAGCTTAGGTACCTTCTGCTGGGTCCCTGATTCTAAATTACGAGGAGCCACTTTGTGTTGCACCTTCTTAAGTATTTATGTTGGTCACCTGTATATTACTAACATAATAAATGACCAAAACATATCTGCTACTTGGTAGTAGCTAATTCTATAAAAGCAAATATCCTTGCATTGAAAATAAAAATGTTTAAAATTATAGCTTATCAATATTGAGGAGAGGCTATAGTATTTAAAAGTTTTTATATAATACAGAAGCTGTTCAAACATTTCGTTAGCAGTATTAAAAACACGTTTGTTGCAAAATATATAACTGCAACTGTACTTTGTTTTTTAAATTCAAAATTATGGTCTGCGGCTTGAGAGGTTTGTTTTTATTCAAAATGGTGTTTTTAACGAAGCAGTGGTTAGAAGGCTATATTTATGCTCTTTATGATGAGAAATATTCAAATATCGTTATGCAAAAACGATGCGAGAGTCATGGTTCTGTGAAATCTAGAGCGTCGATAGGTAATAAAATCAAAAAGAAAGGAAAAAAGGTCAGATTAGAGCCTTAATTGGGATAAAAATTCCAAAGAAGTATCCAAGGTAAAAACGAACATCTTCGACTATTGAAAAGGTACGTTTTTTAATGTTAAAAGAAAATCACCCAAGTCAAAAGACAGTTGAAAAATTATTAAAATGCTCGGTGTCCACTGTAAACCAAATGATAAACGTTGATTTAAATCTCAAGAAAGCGAAAAAACGCAATGTGCATCGTCTTTCTCTAAAGCATATCTCTGAACGCAGGACACGCTGCAGAATTATGTATGAAAAACATTTATCCAAAGAAAAATGGCAAAAAAGTGTCACAATAAATGAATCATGGGTGTGATTAAAGGATTGCAACAAAAAGAGCCATTTATTATCATAAAAGGGGAGAAACCAAATTTAAGTACATGGTTCAAAGAATCGAAAGAAAGTGTTTCTAAGGGATTCATGATTGTTTCTTATTCTGTATATAATGGCAAGTTAAAAATAAAAAGAGTTGAAACAAATTTGAAGATTAACTCCAAATACTATAAGGAGAATATTTCATTGCCAATTTTTCTAAATGAAATACCATCGCTTTATCCGCAGTGCTATCAATCTGTGAAACTCCATCAAGACAAAGCTAGCAGTCACACATCAAAATACACTGTAAATTTCCTAAAAGAAATGGAACAAAAACCGGTATCAAGGATATACCTTCACTGATATCAGTACTAAATCTCCGTATCACCTATGGATTTTTGTGCTTTCGGACTTTTAATATCTGCATTATTCAAACGTCGTCCCGCAACCCTTACAGGACTCTGGAAAGCTGTTCAGGAGGAATGTAATAGAATAATTCTTCTGACACTTCAAAATGCATTATTTTCCGCTAATTTATGGCTTCGCAAGATAGGTCAGAATAAGGGCTATCGAATAGAACATTTAAAACACAAGAATTTTATTTAATTTAGTTTTGTGACTACAATATACATCGCCAAAAAAATGTGTGAACAGCCTCTGTATATACAGTAGAACCTCGATTATCCGAAGTATTGGGACCGAACCTATATCAGATAATCGATAATTCATCAATGATAATCTAGTTTAATATGTAGTATCGTCATATGTAATAACATTCGATTGTTCTTGTATCGGCAATAAGACTTTCTCAATTTCGAAATAGGGTATGCTTTTGTTTCGAACAGGGATATTTGAAAGTGAAGAAGAGTACACTCATACCGAGAACTGTGCTTGCGAGAAAGAATTCTAAAAAAGGTAATTCCAAAATATTTATCTGCACTCGTAGTTTGGAAAGGGACTTGCGTACAAAAAGAATGTAAAAAAAAAGAAAACTTCAAAAATGCATTTTTGTAAAGAGAAATATTGGATGATAGTAGATAGTGAAAAAATGAAGAAGAAAACCGACTACGGTTAACGGAAAATTTCGGTTAATCGATTGGATAATTGATTCTACTGTATTTTATTTTATTTTATTGGGAAACTAAAAAAAATTCTTAATAAACATCTCTATGACATCATTCAAATCAATGACCTTTTACTATGAATTCATCCGATGTGTTGATTTAATCATGGATGAATTTAACCGTGACTGTTAACCGAATGTTATATGCAAATTAACAGTTTTTTGTACTATTGAAGTGTGAATACTAAAGTATGCAGCTTTTATGCTGTAGGTTAATTTTGCTTGATAGATGTAATTCTACATAAAAAATTTTCTGAACATCCTAGAAAATTTTCAAAAAGTATACGCTACTAATTTAAAATAATACTATATTAAGGTTAATTTCTGAAGCCAATAGAGATAAATGATATTTGAATTTAATATTGTGATTTATTGTTTACATATAATAAAATGTAATTTCTAATATATATTATCTTATTATAGAGTTGCAAATAAGTGTATTCTATAAAAATAATACAAACTTAAATATTTCAATGCGTGTTTTGGTTATATAGAAAACAAAAATTCAATTTCTTATTCTAAATACATAAATTTAATTATAACATATGCTTTAAAACAGAAAATCACATACATATTATTACTGTTCTTCGGTAAAAAAAGATTTGTAGAAGCGGCAGAAAAGAAAGGGAGAGAAAAAATGTAACTTTCTGATTATCTTCCAAATTCATTTCTTTATTTTTTTATCTAAAAAATTGTTTAATAATTTTTAAGAAATTTTTCAGAAATCCAAATTGTTAAAAAAAAGTATTTTTTTTATATTATTAATTTATAACAAAATTTAAAAATTTAAATTTTATCAAATTTGTTATACTAAAAAAAAATATTTCATTATTTTTTTATTTAAAATTTTAATGATAAAAAAAATCAGGCAATACAACAATATTAAAAAATTCGGAAATCATGTTATTATGTCAATTAATTGGTTTAACTACCAACATTTCATAAATTTTCATTTTTTTTTATATATAAAAAAATCTATGTAAGAAATCTATGTCTTAGTAACATTGATCTATATTAAGAATTTTATAGTAAATGATATGTTTTTATTATGAATGTTTTAAACAACCAATTTTTCATCAATTTTCATCTTGTTTTATTTTAAACAAAAAAATACTTTTTTTAGATTATGTCATGATTTTAATCTATACTACTTTATAGAAAATGATATGTTTAGATGTTTGAATTGGTTTAACTACCAACCAATTTTTTTCTTTTTTTTTATCTATATTACAAAAACATCTATGTAAGAAATCTATGTCTTAGTAAAATTGATCTATATTAAGAATTTTATAGTAAATGATATGTTATTAGATGTAAGTGAATTGGTTTAACTACCAACCAATTTTCTATCAATTTTCATCTTGTTTTATCTATATAACAAAAACAAAATCTGTGTACGAAATCTATGTCTTAGTGACATTAATCTATACTAAAAATTTTATAGAAAATTATATTTTATTAGACGTAAATTCATTGGTTTAACTACCAACCAATTTTCCATCAATTTTCATCTTGTTTTACCTATATTACAAAAATAATTTATATAGAAAATCTATGTCTTAGTAACATTAATCTATACTAAAAACTTTATAGAAAAAGATATGTTATTAGATGTCAATTCATTGGTTTAATTGCCAACCAATTTTCCATCAATTTTCATCTTGTTTTATCTATATTGCAAAAATATATATGTACGAAACCTATGTCTTGGTGATATTGATCTATATTAAAAATTTTATAGAAAATTATATGTTTTTAGATTTAAGGTGAATTGGTTTAACTACCAACCAATTTTCCATCAATTTTCATTTTGTTTTATCTATACTACAAAAAATCTATATACAAAATCTATGTCTTAGTGACATTAATCTATACTAAAAATTTTATAGAAAATAACATGTTATTAGATGTCAATGAATTGGTTTAACAAAAATCCAAAAAAAAAAAAAAAAAAAAAAAAATAAAAAAAAAAAAAAAAAAAAAAAAAAAAAACAACCAAATCAATTTTTTTTTTTACAAAAAAAATAAAAAAAAAAAAAAATCTATAAAAAAAAAGAAAATAAAAAAAAAAAAAATAAAAAAATAAAAACAACAAAAAAAAAAAAAAAAAAAAAAAAAAAAAATACTAAAAAAAGAGAAAAAAAATATTAAATGAATTGGTTTAACTACCAACCAATTTTCCATCCATTTTCATCTTGTTTTACCTATATTACAAAAATAATTTATATAGAAAATCTAGGTCTTAGTGAAATTGATCTACATTTAAATTTTATAGAAAATGATATGTTATTAGATGTCGGTAAATTGGTTTAACTACCAAACAATTTTCCATTAATTTTCATCTTGTTTTATCTATATTACAAAAACATCTATGTAAGAAATCTATGTCTTAGTAAAATTGATCTATATTAAGAATTTTATAGTAAATGATATGTTATTAGATGTCAGTGAATTGGTTTAACTACCAACCAATTTTACATCCATTTTCATCTTGTTTTATCTATATTGCAAAAAAATCTGTCTTAATGAAATTGATCTACATTTAAATTTTATAGAAAATGATATGTTTTTAGATGTCCTTGAATTTGTTTAACTTCCAACTAATTTCCTATCGATTTTCATCTTGTTTTATCTATATCACAAAAAAATCTATATACAAAATCTATGTCTTAGTGACATTAATCTATACTAAAAAAATTATAGAAAATGAAATGTTATTAGATGTCAATGAATTGATTTAATTACCAAACAATTTTCCATTAATTTTCATCTTGTTTTATCTATATAACAAAAACCAAATCTGTGTAAGAAATATGTCTTAGTGACAGTAATCTATACTAAATATTTTATAGAAAATAATATGTTTTAGATGTCAATGAATTGGTTTAACTACCAACCAGCTTTCCATTCATTTCCCTGTCGTTTTATCTATATTATAAAAGAAAAAAATCTAAGTACAAAATCTATGTCCTAGTGAAATTAATTTATACTAAAAATTTTAAGGAATATGATATGTTATTAGATGTCAATGAATTGGTTTAACTACCAACCAACTTTCCATCCATTTTCCTGTTGTTTTATCTATATTATAAAAGAAAAAAATCTAAGTACAAAATCTATGTCCTAGTGAAATTAATTTATACTAAAAATTTTAAGGAATATGATATGTTATTAGATGTCAATGAATTGGTTTAACTACCAACTAACTTTTCATTCATTTTCCTGTCGTTTTATCTATATTACAAAAATGATCTACTGTCCCAGTGACATTAATCTATACTAAAAATTTTAAGGAATATGATATGTTATTAGATGTCAATGAATTGATTTAACTACCAACCAACTTTCCATCCATTTTCCTGTTGTTTTATCTATATTACAAAAGAAAAAAATCTAAGTACAAAATTTATGTCCCAGTGACGTTAATTTATACTAAAAATTTTAAGGAATATGATATGTTATTAGATGTCAATGAATTGGTTTAACTACCAACCAACTTTTCATCCATTTTCCTGTTGCTTTATCTATATTAAAAAAATGATCTACGTACAAAATCTATGTCCCAGTGACATTAATCTATACTAAAAATTTTAAGGAAAATGATATGTTATTAGATGTCAATTTATTGGTTTAGCTACCAACCAACTTTTCATTCATTTTCCTGTTGTTTTATCTATATTACAAAAATGATCCACATACAAAATCTATGTCCCTGTGACATTAATCTATATTAAAAATTTTAAGGAAAATGATATGTTATTAGATGTCAATGTATTGTTTTAGCTACCAATCAACTTTTCATTCATTTTCCTGTTGTTTTATATATATTACAAATATTATCTACGTACAAAATCTATGTCCCAGTGACATCAATCTATACTAAAAATTTTATGGAAAATGATATGTTATTAGATGTCAATGTATTGGTTTCCAACAATGTATTGGTTAACCAACTTTTCATCCCTTTTCCTATTGTTTTATCTATATTACAAAAAAAAATCTAAGCACAAAATCTATGTCCTAGTGACATTAATTTATACTAAATATTTAAGGAATATGATATGTTATTAGATGTCAATGAATTGGTTTAACTACCAAAAAACTTTTCATCCATTTTCCTGTTGTTTTATCTATATTACAAAAGAAAAAAAATCTAACTACAAAAATATATGTACGAAACTATGTCCCAGTGACATTAATTTATACTAAAAATTTTAAGGAAAATTGATATGATATTAGATGTCAATGAATTGGTTTAACTACCAACTGACTTTTCATTCATTTTCCTGTCGTTTTATCTATATTACAAAAATGATCTACGTACAAAATCTGTGTCCCAGTGACATTAATCTATACTAAAAAAATTATGGAAAATTATATTATTGTTGTATCAGTTTATTCCCAGTAAAAGATGAATTGTTTGCTTAGCAAGAAATTACAAAATTATAACTTCAAATTTAAAGTAAAAATATTTCAAGAGTAAGAGATGTAGCGTCAAATAAAGACATTTCGCAAACGAGATACACCTGCCATCGTAAAGAGTGATTCAGATTTAGATCAGAGAACTACCAGGAAATGAAAGATAAGTTGGACGTTTTTCCACGAAAAATTGCCTCGAAGCAATCTCTTTTTACCAAAACCGGATTTCTCTTGGTTGGAGATGATCTGAACAATGGTAACTGAAGGGGGTAGGGAGATGAAGAAATTTGCTGCCATTTTATTCGTATGGAAAAGAAATACTTTGAAAATGGATATAGATAATGTCTCAAACCTTTGCATATGAAAAAACAGAATTAAAAAAATACTTTCTAGATCGTTAGAGTACATTATTTCAAGCATGTAAAAAGTAACTTTAAAAATTTGGGTAAAGTAAGGAGAAAAATGTTTTGGCTGAAGAAGATAGTTAATAATTACAAAAAAAAATTAAATATTTTTGTATATAAACATTGTCAATTGCCTTGCCTCTAAATTATATCTACATGTGAAACTATTTTGGGTAAGGTAATGTCTTATGCAGACTTCTTTTATATATAGGACGAAAAAAAGCGGTTAGATAAATTGTAGAAAGATAAAATTTTATTTATATATAGGACGAAAAAAAGCGGTTAGATAAATTGTAGAAAGATAAAATTTTACATGTAATACTACAGCCTTTTTGTCAAATTATTGTATAATATAAGTACATACTAGGGTCAATCTGAAATTTTTGAGATACAACTAGATTTTTAAAGTTATACTTACATAATTTTAGGTGTGTTAAAAATAGTCTCCTCCAGCATCAATGCACTTTTGTAGACGAATTTTCCACAGATTAAATGCCTCAAGCCATTCATTTCTTGGAATAGATGAAAAAAATGCATTTATAGCCACATCAATCTCTTCTTCTGAATGAAAACGACGTCCACGTAAGTTCTTTTTTAGATTAAAGAATAACCAAAAGTCACACATAGCTAGATCAGGTGAATACGGCGAATGTTCTATCACTTTAATTTGTTTTTGTTTAAGAAACTCAACTGTTAATCCGGCTGTATGTGAAGATGCATTGTCATGGTGAAGCATTAGTCCCCTAACATTCACTTCTTGTAGAATTTGTGGAAGACATTTAGTGGTATACCAGTTTGCTGTTACTGTCTTCTGTCCTTCCAACTTGATGGCTTTGACCAATCCGTACTTCTGAAGAAAACGGCATACATCACTTTTTTCAGTGCGCGTTGTCTTTTCACCATTGTCGGCATGGGATCATCTTCAAAGACCCATACTTTGCTTTCTTGACGTGTTGGAACGTCAAAAAACGGTATGTACGTTTCATCACCCGTTACAATTTTAGAAATGATGCGGTGGCCACCATCATTTAGCAATTTAAGAGTTTCTTTACTGATTCTGACACGCTCCCCTTTTTGGTGCTCAGTTAGATTATGGGGAACCCAACGGCAAACTACTTTTTTCATATGTAATTCTTCATTAATAATTTTGTGTATGGCTGCGGATCCAATGTTAAGTTCCTTCTGTATAATTTGATAGGTACAGCGATTATCATCCATTAACATTTTTCGTATGGCAGACACATTATCCGGGATTACTGCCGACGGCGGCCTTCCTGTGTGTTCTTCATCCTGAAGAAAATTGCGACCTCTGCTAAATTCTTTAAACCATCTGAATACAGTAGCACGAGCTGGAGATTCATCACCAAATGCCAATTGCAACCGTTGAAAGCATTCTTCTTGATTTAATCCTGCTTTAAAATCGTAGAAAATCATAGCGCGAAAATGTTCTCGCGTCAACTCCATTTTCTCTTCTGTTTAAAATTTATTCTACGCTAAACAAGTTGAAGTAAGTCAGTAAAAAATTGTCTGCTGTGTTAAAATACTTTGTATTTTAAAATTAAACCGTTATTTTTATTTTGTAAATTCTAGTCTGCGCGTATCTCAAAAGTTTCATAGTAACCCTCGTATATTATAATTTGATAAAAATATAAAAGACGAAAGTACCACAGGAGATAAATTTTTGTGTGTAACACGACACCATTTTTCTCAAATTATAGTATAATACAAGTATACATTATATTATAATTTGAAAAAAATATAAAAATATATATAAAAGATTAAAGAGCAACATAATTATAATTTTTGTATGTAACACGACAGCCATTTTGTTAAATTACAGTATAACACAAGTGCATATTATATTTACAATTTCACCGAAAATATAATGGAAATAACAAAATACAAGTGGGTAACCCTAGGTGATATCTTTTTATTAAGGTATGTGACTACCCAAAAAAATCCTAATTTCTTGGAAAATTTCGACAATTTTTATTTGCTCTTTTTCAAGATCATACATTTAGCAGATTCTGTATAAAACGCATGAGCAATGTCTACCAGGACCAGACAGCTGGTGTAAGCATAAAAGATCATTACATAATGGTAAGCAGCTATTAGAAAAATCCTCAGGTCTTCTAGATACTATATAAAATGCATGGGTTATGTCCACTAGGGCTAGATAGCTGCTGTAAGCATAAAGAGCATTACATAAGAGGTAAGCATAAAGGTTTAAAAATCTCCAGGTCTTCCAGATTCTGTATAAAATGCATAGGCCATGTCCACCAGGATTAGATAGTTGGTGTAAGCATAAAAGAACACTACATAATGGTAAGGAGCTCTGAGAAAAATCCCCAAGTCTTTCAGATTCTGTATAAAATGCATGGGTAATGTCTACCAGGACCGTATAGCTGGTGTAAGCATAAAAGATCATTACATTATAGTAAGAATCTATGAGAAAAATCTCCAGATTCTGTATAAATATCAGAAAACAAACATATTTAATACTCTTGATAAACATTTGTTAAAAAAATTTTTACATTGCATGACTCAGAATAATGAGATTTCTAACAAGCTCTTACGGAGAATAATGCAAAGAGAAACTTTCGTTCAAAGAAAAACATTGCTTTTAGGTTCAAATATTGCAGTTTTGTTGTTTAAATCTGGATATTTAGGGTTGATACAGATCCTAGATTATTTTGAAATATCCGTTGATCAACAAATGCTTAAAACCTACATAGAAATTGTCAAAGAGTGAATAATAAAATAAAGACACCCATCCCAACGTGTTACAAAATTATCAACAAAAATCATAAAAGCTAAAAAATCGAAAATAATTAAAAATGAATCAAAGGAGGGATAGTTTTAAAAATACGGTGAGTTTTAAGAATCTACAGTTGGTATACATTTTTTTTTTTTAGATGCAATAAAATCATTAAATGAGTTTTTCTGAGAAACTATGTTTTTCATTATTTTTGTGTGCGATAAATGCCATTTTTCAAAATGTACTTAAGATATTGGAATGAAATTTCCCCAAAACGTTTTACAAAGTAATAGTTATGTTTGGAACCAAAATCTTGTTTCTCTTTCACCTATTTATTTAATCGGATAAGATCTGTTTTCAAAAAGTGATTTTCCCCAAAAAATATCAAGACTTACTACAATTTCTGGTATAATTCAATAATTTTTAGAAGTATTTCAATTATATTCATAAATGAAGGTGGTACTTATAAAAGGTGACGTAGAGGAAATTTTTTTTATAAAATGGTACAAATAAAAGGATACATGGACGAATGTTTCTCTATTTCTTGTGCTATACTGTCGAGTGTGATTTATCTTCAGGGATAATAATTTTTGATGGATTACATGTATGGCTTTTCTGTTCTCTATTGTTGCGTTTCTTGGGGTATTAGTTACTATCATTTATTCTACTAGCATATAGCATATCATATGACAGACCAGTAAAATTTTTAATTTTCCAGAATTGTAAAGTACCCTATGAGGCAGATAAAAGAGTGGTTTTCTGGGGCTCAGAATTATCTGGTACACACACAATAATTTGTTTATCTTCATACTGCTCTAGTCTCCCGATACTTTGAATGCAGTTTAGAATCACGTTGAATTCATTTAGTCAAACCGTGTAGTTATGTATAAAAACAAACACACAAATTAACAAATTTCTTAATTTTCAACAATATATTACTTAAATGCTAGATATTTATGAGTCCGGGAAATAGACTCCTAGTTTTTTATGAAAAGAATTTGTTGTTAATATCGGTTATAAAATTTTCATTGCAACAAAAAATAATCGATGATTAAATTTAAATCTATGACATCTGTACCTAATCTTTTATTTAAGCCAAATATAAAAGAAAATTATTTACGTAATATCTAAGTTCAGTGATAAAGCGTATGAAAATAATGCAGATGATATTTAAATTATTTAAAATATGAACTGATTAAATGAGATGGTTAAAGGAATGACGTCACAATGCTAGAAAAAAATGTTATTTTCATCTACTTATAATGGTATAAATTTAAACGCCTGTTCTTAACCGAGGAAAAAAAGGCTTGAAATAATAACATTAAACGCTCGAATAGGGATTTCGAACGTTTTCGAACTCTCTTTGAATTTTGCTAACCCTAACTCATCAAGATTCCAATATGGATGCCTCTATTCATTCCAGGTCCAACCGCTTCATAAATTCGAAGACAGACTGACAAATAACTTAGGCTATTTTTATGTAGGGGATGTAAGGGATTAGGCAAAATTAGACAACATATTTACGAATATTTTATAAAGCTTTATCCAGTGCATATATCCACTGCATATGTTAAGCTTTAGAAAGTAATGAAGAAATGCCAAAACACAACGATTTCTATCCTTAGCTTATTTTGGATGACTAAGAGAGTTAAGATTCACAAGAGTAGAACAAGAATTGAGAGAATTTTGCAGATCTACAGTGATAATAATTTTTTGATGGATTGCGTGTATGATCCTTGAAATAATTTTGTTATGTTTATTTATGCTCAAATATTTTTAATTCCTTGAATTTATCCAGTGCGTATAACCACTGCATGTGTTAAGTTTTAGAAAGTGAGGAAAGAATGCCATACTCAGTGACTTCTATCCTTACCTTAATTTCGATGACTAAGAGAGTTAAGTTTCACAAGAGTAGAACAAGAATTGAGAAAATTTTGCTGATCTACAGGGATAATAATTTTTGATGGATTACATGCAGGGTCCTTAAAATAGTTTTGTTTGATGTTTATTTATTTTCAGATATTTTTAAATCCTTGAATTTATCCAGTGCGTATATCCACTGCATGTGTTAAGTTTAAGAAAGTGAGGAAAGAATGCCCATACTCAGTGACTTCTATCCTTAGCTTATTTTGGATGACTAAGAGAGTTAAGATTCACAAGAGTAGAACAAGAATTGAGAAAATTTTGCAGATCTACAGGGATAATAATTTTTGATGGATTACATGTATGATCTTTAAAATAATTTTGTTTGATGTTTATTTATGCTCAGATATTTTTAATCTTTGAATTTATCCCGTGCATATATCCACTGCATGTGTTAAGTTTTAGAAAATGAGGAAAGAAAGCCATACTCATTGACTTCTATCCTTAACTTAATTTGGATGACTAAGAAACTCAAGATTCAGAAGAGTAGAACAAGAATTGAGAAAATTTTGCAGATCTACAGGAACAATTAATTTTTGATGGATTACATGTATGATAATTAAAACAGTTTAATTTGATGTTTATTTATTCTCAGATATTTTTAATTCTTAAATTTATCTAGTACGTATATCCACTGCATGTGTTAAGTTTTAAAAAGTGAAGAAAGAATGCCATACTCAGTGACTTCTATCTTTAACTTAATTTGGATGACTAAGAAACTTAAGAATCAGAAGAATAGAACAAGAATTGAGAAAATTTTTGCAGATCTACAGGAATAATAATTTTTGATGGATTACATGTATGATCCTTAAAATAGTTTTTATTTGATGTTTATTTATTCTCAGATATTTTTAATCCTTGAATTTATCCAGTGCGTATATCCACTGCATGTGTTAAGTTTAAGAAAGTGAAGAAAGAATGCCATACTCAGTGACTTCTATCCTTAGCTTATTTTGGATGACTAAGAGAGTTAAGATTCACAAGAGTAGAACAAGAATTGAGAAAATTTTGCAGATCTACAGGGATAATAATTTTTGATGGATTACATGTATGATCTTTAAAATAATTTTGTTTGATGTTTATTTATGCTCAGATATTTTTAATCTTTGAATTTATCCCGTGCATATATCCACTGCATGTGTTAAGTTTTAGAAAATGAGGAAAGAAAGCCATACTCATTGACTTCTATCCTTAACTTAATTTGGATGACTAAGAAACTCAAGATTCAGAAGAGTAGAACAAGAATTGAGAAAATTTTGCAGATCTACAGGAACAATAATTTTTGATGGATTACATGTATGATAATTAAAACAGTTTAATTTGATGTTTATTTATTCTCAGATATTTTTAATTCTTAAATTTATCTAGTACGTATATCCACTGCATGTGTTAAGTTTTAAAAAGTGAAGAAAGAATGCCATACTCAGTGACTTCTATCTTTAACTTAATTTGGATGACTAAGAAACTTAAGAATCAGAAGAATAGAACAAGAATTGAGAAAATTTTGCAGATCTACAGAATAATAATTTTTTGATGGATTACATGTATGATCCTTAAAATAGTTTTATTTGATGTTTATTTATTCTCAGATATTTTTAATCCTTGAATTTATCCAGTGCGTAAATCCACTGCATGTGTTAAGTTTTAGAAAGTGAGGAAAAGAATGCCATACTCAGTGACTTCTATCCTTACCTTAATTTCGATGACTAAGAGAGTTAAGTTTCATAAGAGTAGAACAAGAATTGAGAAAATTTTGAAGATCTACAGGGAGAATAATTTTTGATGGATTACATGTATGATCCTTAAAATAGTTTAGTTTGGTGTTTATTTATTCTCACATATTTTTAATCCTTGAATTTATCCAGTGCGTATATCCACTGCATGTGTTAAGTTTAAGAAAGTGAGGAAATAATGTCATACTCAGTGACTTCTATCCTTAGCTTATTTTGGATGACTAAGAGAGTTAAGATTCACAAGAGTAGAACAAGAATTGAGAAAATTAATGCAGATCTACAGGGATAATAATTTTTGATGGATTACATGTATGATCCTTAAAATAGTTTTGTTTGATGTTTATTTATTCTCAGATATTTTTTAAATCCTTGAATTTATCCAGTGCGTATATCCACTGCATGTGTTAAGTTTAAGAAAGTGAGGAAAGAATGCCATACTCAGTGACTTCTATCCTTAACTTAATTTGGATGACTAAGAAACTCAAGATTCAGAAGAGTAGAACAAGAATTGAGAAAATTTTGCAGATCTACAGGAACAATAATTTTTGATGGATTACATGTATGATCCTTAAAACAGTTTAATTTGATGTTTATTTATTCTCAGATATTTTTAATCCTTGAATTTATCTAGTGCGTTTATTCACTGCTTGTATTAAGTTTTAAAATGTGAGGAAAGAATGCCATACCCAGTGACTTCTATCCTTAGCTTAATTTGGATGACTAAGAAACTTAAGATTCAGAAGAATAGAACAACAGTTGAGTTTATTTTTGTATATCTTCGGGGATAATAAATTTTTTATCTATTACATGTATGATCCTTAAAATAATTTTGTTTGTTTATTCTCAGATATTTTTAATTCTTAAATTTATCTAGTACGTATATCCACTGCATGTGTTAAGTTTTAAAAAGTGAAGAAAGAATGCCATACTCAGTGACTTCTATCTTTAACTTAATTTGGATGACTAAGAAACTTAAGAATCAGAAGAATAGAACAAGAATTGAGAAAATTTTTGCAGATCTACAGGAATAATAATTTTTGATGGATTACATGTATGATCTTTAAAATAATTTTGTTTGATGTTTATTTATGC
>CM063507.1:101281699-101304199 GCA_032207245.1 Pardosa pseudoannulata | reverse complement strand
TGATAGCTTTTATTATTTTATAGCTCTAATTAAAATTTCCTTGAAAGTAAACTTTTCGGTATCAATTTTGATAATTAGTTTTCATGTATAAATGCCATATTTATAGGAATTATTTGTTTATTTTTAATTCTTAGGGTGAATTTCTTTTATTTGATAGCTAATATTATTCTATAGCCCTAATTCTAATTTACCTGAAAGTAAACTTTTCGGAATCAGTTTTGATAATTAATTTTTATGTATAAATGCCATATTGATTGGGATTATTTGCTTCTCCTTATTTCTTTGGGTTATTTGCTTTTATTTGATATCTATTATTATTCTATAGATCTAATTCTAATTTCCCTAAAAGTAAACTTTTCGGATTCAATTTTAATGATTAACTTTTATGTATAAATGTCATATTTATACATAAAAATGATTATTTTCTTATTTCTCTGCGTGGTTTGCTTTTATTTAATACATATTATTATTCTGTAGCTCTAATTCAAATTCACCTGAAAGTAAACTTTTCTTAATTAATTTTGATAATTAATATTTATGAATAAATATCATATTTATTGGGATTATTTGTTTCTCCTTATTTCTTTGGATGGTTTGCTTTCATCTGATAGCTATTATTATTCTATAGCTCTAATTGTAATTTCCCTGAAAGTAAACTTTTTGGAATCAGTTCAATTAATTCACTTTTATGAATAGATGCCATATTTAAAGGGATTATTTTCTTCTCCTTATTTCTGTCGGTGATTTGCTTTTATTTTATAGCTATTATTATTCTATAGCTCTAATTCTAATTTCCCTGAAAATAAACTTTTCGGAATTAAATTTGATAATTAATATTTATGAATAAATGTCATATTTATTGGGATTATTTGTTTCTCCTTATTTCTTTGGATGGTTTGCTTTCATCTGGCATCTATTATTATTCTATAGCTCTAATTCTAATTTCCCTGAAAGTACACTTTTCTTAATTAATTTGGATAATTAATATTTATGAACAAATGCCATATTTATTATGATTATTTGCTTCTAATCATTTCTTTGGGTGATTTGCTTCTATTTGATAGCTATTATTATTCTATAGCTCTAACTCTAATTTCCCTGAAGGTAAACTTTTCGAAATTAAATTTGATAATTAATATTTATGAATAAATGCCATATTTATAGGGATTATTTTTTCTCCTTATTTCTTTGGATGATTTGCTTTTATTTGATAGCTATTATTATTCTATAGTATAGCTCTAACTCTAATTTCCCTGAAGGTAAACTTTTCGGTATCAGTTTTGGTAATTAGTTTTCATGTATACATGCCATCTTTATAGGGATTATTTGCTTCTTATTTCTTTGGGTGATTTTCTTCTATTTAATAGCTTTTATTATTTTATAGCTCTAATTTTAATTTCCCTGAAAGTACACTTTTCGGAATTAAATTTGATAATTAATATTTATGAATAAATGCCATATTTATTGGGATTATTTGTTGTTCTTATTTGTTTGGGTGAATTTATTTTATTTGATAGGTACTATTATTCTATAGCTCTAATTCTCATTTTCCTGAAAGTAAACTTTTCGGAATCAGTTTTGTTTTTTTTTTTTTTGCAAAATATAAAATTTTTTAAAATAAAAAGGGGGGGTTTTTTTTTTTTTTTTTATATATAAATGCCATATTTAGTGGGATTGTTTTCTTCTCTTTATTTCTTTGTGTGGTTTGCTTTTTTTATAGTTATTATTATTTTATATCTCTAATTCGAATTTAATTGAAAGTAAACTTTTCGGAATCAGTTTTGATAATTAAAATTTATAAATAAATGCCATATTTATTAGGATTATTTACTTTTTTTATTTCTTTGGGTGATTTGCTTTTTTTTGATAGCTATTATTATTCTATAGCTCTAATTCTCATTTTCCTGAAAGTAAACTTTTCAGAATCAGTTTTAATAATTAAATTTTATGTGTAAATGAGATATTTAATGGGATTATTTGGTTTTCCTCATTTCTTTCCGTTATTTGCTTTTATTTAATAGCTATTATTATTCTATAGCTCTAATTCTAATTTCCCTGAAAGTAAACTTTTCTTAATTAATTTTGATAATTAATATTTATGAAGAAATGCCATATTTATTGGGATTATTTGTTTCTTCTTATTTGTTTCTTTGAATTTATTTTATTTGATAGGTATTATTCTATAGCTCTAATTCTCATTTTCCTGAAAGTAAACTTTTCGGAATCAGTTTTGATAATTAATTTTTATGTATAAATGTCATATTTAGTGGGATTATTTGCTTCTTATTTCTTTGGGGATTTGCTTTTATTTGTTAGGTATTATTATTTTATAGCTCTAATTCTAATTTAATTGAAAGTAAACTTTTCGAAAACAGGTTTGATAATTAATTTTTATAAATAAATGCCATATTTATTAGGATTATTTGCTTCTCTATATTTCTTTTTATTATTTTCTTTTATTTGATAACTTTTATTATTCTATAGCTCTAATTCTCAATTTCCTGAAAGTAAACTTTTAGGAATCAGTTTTGATAATTAATATTTATGAAGAAATGCCATATTTGTTGGGATTATTTGTTTCTTCTTATTTGTTTAGGTGATTTGCTTTTATTTGATAGCTATTATTATTCTATAGCTCTAATTCTAATTTCCCTGAAAGTAAACTTTTCGGAATCAGTTTTGATTATTAACTTTTATGTATAAATGCCATATTTATTAGGATTATTTGCTTCTTCTTATTTCTTGGGGTTACTTGCTTTTCTTTAATATATATTATTCTATAGCTCTAATTCTATATTACCTGAATGTAAACTTTTCGGAATCAGTTTTGATAATTAATATTTATAAATAAATGCCATATTTATTGGGATTATTTACTTTTCCTTATTTCTTTGGGTGATTTGCTTTTATTTGATAGTTATTATTATTCTATAGCTCCAATTCTCATTTTCCTGAAAGTAAACTTTTCAGAATCAGTTTTTGATAATTAATTTGTAAATGCTATTATTGGGGTATTTATTTCTTTTCTATTTGGTTTGATTTTATTTGATAGCTATTATTACTATAGCTCTAATTCATTTCTGAAAGTAAACTTTTCGGAATTTTTTGATAATTAATTTTATGAATAAATGCCATATTTGGGGATTGTTTCTTCTCTTATTTTCTTTGGGTGAATTTGCTTTTATTTAAGTTATTATTTTATAGCTCTAATTTTAATTTTCCTGAAAGTAAACTTTTTGAAATCAATTTTGATAATTAACTTTTATGTATAAATGCGATATTTATAGGGATTATTTGCTTCTCCTTATTTCTTTGGTTGATTTGCTTTTATTTAATAGCTATTATTATTCTATAGCTCTAATTCTGATTTCTGAAACTAAACTTTTCGGAATTTTTTTGATAATTAATATTTATGAATAAATGCCATATTTATTATTGTTTGTTTATTTCTTTTGTGTTTGCTTTTATTTGATAGTTATTATTATTCTATAGCTCCAATTCTCATTTTCCTGAAAGTAAACTTTTCGGAATGAGTTTTCATAATTAACTTTTATGTATAAATACCATATTTATAGGAATTATTTTCTTCTCCTTATTTCTGTAGGTGATTTGCTTTATTTTAGCTCTTATTACTAAACTCTATTCTATCGAAACTAAACTTTTCGGAATCAGTTTTGATAATTAATATTTATAAATAAATGCCATATTTATTAGGATTATTTTTTCTTCTTTCTTTGGGGGGTTTGCTTTTTATTGATAGTTATTATTATTTTAGCTCTAATTCTTTATTTCCTGAAAGTAAACTTTTTGAATAGTTTTTCATTATTAACTTTTATGTATAAATGCCGTATTTATAGGGATTATTTTTTCTCCTTATTTCTTTGGATGGTTTGCTTTTATCTGATAGCTATTAAAACTAAACCTTAGAACTAAACTTTTCGGAATTAGTTTTGATAATTAATATTTATAAATAAATGCCATATTTATTGGGATTATTTACTTTTCCTTATTTCTTTGGGTGATTTGCTTTTATTATAGCTATTATCCTAGAACTAATTCTCATTTTCCTGAAAGTAAACTTTTTGAAATCAATTTTGATAATTAACTTTTATGTATAAATGCCATATTTATTGGGATTATTTGCTTCTCCTTATTTCTTTGAGCGATTTGCTTTTATTTAAAGCTTTTATTATTATATAGCTCTAATTTTGATTTCCCTGTATCTAAACTTTTCGGAGTTAGTTTTGATAATTAATATTTATGAGTAAATGCCATATTTATTGGGATAATTTGCTTTTTCTTATTTCTTTGTGTGGTTTGCTTTTTTTATAGTTATTATTATTCTATAGCTCTAATTCTTATTTCCCTGAAAGTAAACTTTTCGGAATCAGTTTTGATTATTAACTTTTATGTATAAATGCTATATTTATAGGGATTATTTTTTCTCCTTATTTCTTTTGATTGTTTGTTTTTTATCTTTATATTATTCTTGAAACTAAAGTTTTCTAGTTTTGATAATTAATATTCATATAATGCCTTTATTTCTGGGAAATAACCTTTTTGATTATTATAATTTTTATTAAATATAAATGCTATATTATTGGATTATTTGCTTTTCTTTATTTCTTTGGTGTATTTTATTTGATAGCTGTTATTCTTCTAAACTCTAATTTCTCATTTAAGTGAAATTAAACTTTTCGTGAATCAATTTTGATAATTAACTTTTATGTATAAATGCGATATTTATAGGGATTATTTGCTTCTCCTTATTTCTTTGGTTGATTTGCTTTTATTTAATAGCTATTATTATTCTATAGCTCTAATTCTAATTTCCCTGAAAGTAAACTTTTAAACAATTTTGGATTATTATTGTATAAATGTCGTATTTGAGGTTATTGCTGTTTAATTTTGGAGGTTATTTGTTTCTGTTTGATAACCATCATTGCGTATAGCTCTAATTTGAAATTCTGAAAAAATTTTCGTAACGTTTTGGTTATTAATTATGTATAAATGCCATATTTATTGGGATTATTTTATCTTTATTTCTTTGGGTTATTCGCTTTTTTTTGATATTATTATTCTATACTCTAATTTTTCATTTCCGGAAAGTAAAATTTTCGAAATCAGTTTTGATTATTAATTTTTATGTATAAATGCCATATTTATGGCGCTTATTTATTTCTTATTTTTTGAATGATTTGCTTTTATTTGATATTATATTATTCTATAGTTCTAATTCTAATTTCTTGAAGTAAACTTTTTTAAAAACAGTTTGATTATTATTTTTGTATAAATGACGTATTTATTGAGGTTATTTGCTTTTTAATTTTGAGGTTATTTTTTTTTTTCAATTTGATAACTAAATTGTATAGCTCAAATTCAAATTTAATGTAAAAATTTTTCGTAATTTGATTTAAAAAATTATGAATAAAGGCCATATTTAAATATTATTTAATTATCTTTCTTTTGATTTGCTTACATTTGTTTTCTATTATTATTCTATATCTTAATTCTATTTTGAAATAAATTTTTAAAATAGGTTTGAATTACTTTTTTATGCATAAATGCCATATATATTGGTTTCGATTTATTTTGCTTGTCTAGTTTTATAGGTTATTTGCTTTTATTTGATATCTATGATTGCATAAGTTCTAATCAAATTTCTGTGAAGGTAAACTTTTTAAAATTTTGATTATTATTTTTATGTGTAAAGGCTGTATTTTTTAATTTCTTATATTTGATAGTATCTATTTTTCTATAGCTCTATAAAAATTTTACATGAAAATAAATTTTTGTTAGAAATTATTTCACATTGTACTTTTTGTATAAATGCCATATCTTTTTGGTGTAAATTCTATTTGATAGTCATGATTATAGGCCTAGCAAATTTTCATGGAATTAAACTTTTTGAAACGATTTCGGTGGCTAATTTTTTGTAAATGTTTTTTATCTGCTCTTATTTACTTCTATTTCAGATAGCTTTAAATCAGGCCATAAAAAGAATGTGTGAAAATTGTTGCAGTTAGAAAATTTGATAAATTAAAGAAACTACACATGGGTACGTCCCAAATAAGGAAACTTATTTTATTACTATTTTAGTATATTAAAGAACTATGCCTTCCTATTACCTCAAAATTTCTTGATATATGTGTCATAAAATCCAGACTGCTTGTCAAAATCAAACAAAGTTTGATATAAACTCGAAGAAACTGCACATGTCTGTACATTAGAAGTAGGAAACTTATTTCTAAAATTTTCGTATGTTTACAGGAACTATGTTTTCCTGTTACCTCAAAAATTTTTAATATGTGTGCCGTACAATTAAATGTTTGTAGATATTAAAACTTTGATGTAAACTTGAAAAAAATTGTAGATGCCTGTACATCGAAAGTAATGAACTTCTTGTGCTACAATTTTTGTATGTTTACAGGAATTACGCCATCCCAATTACCTCAAAATGTCCTTATATATTGTCTATATCTCATCTTTTTATTATAAAAACATGATCATTTCCTGGAACTTGAGAAATTAGTTGAAATGGAAAAGGCACCATGACCCAATACATTTCTGAGGTAATGCCTCCCATTTGTACATAAATTATTTCTACAATTTTCGTATATTAACAGGAACTACGCCTTCCATTTACTCAAAATTTCTTGATATATGTGTCATAAAATCCAGATTGCTTGTCAAAATCAAACAAAGTTTGATAAACTCGAAGAAACACATGTCTGTACATTAGAAGTAAATATTTCTAAAATTTTCGTATGTTTACAGGAACTATGTTTTCCTGTTACCTCAAAAATTTTTAATATGTGCGTACAATTTAAATTGTTTGTAACATTAAAGAACTTTGATGTAAACTTGAAGAAACTGTAGATGCCTGTACATCGAAAGTATGAACTTCTTATACAATTTTTGTATGTTTACAGGAATTACGTCATCCCAATTATCTCAAAATGTCTTATATATGTGTCGTAAAATCCAATTTTTTTTATAAAAAATTAAACAAAATTAACGTAAACTTGAAGAGCTATACACATAAAGTAAGAGACACTATGTCTATTTTAAAAATTGAATTTTTCTATATTTGTATTTTTTCCTTTTGTTATGTGATAAAGAATTACCCCCATTTCTTAAAATTTAGAAATTTCTTGAATGAAAAAAAAGCACTATGAAAAAAAGTTTTGAAATAAAGAACCAACTTTTTGTATATATTTTTTATTTCTACTATTTCCGTATGTTTACAGCTACTATAGTTTCTTATTACCTCACAATTTCTTTATAGAAAATTAATAATTGTACACTGTAACAAACTGTTAGAATTTCCTTAAAGACGAGTACTAGGATATTTAAGTCCAATTATATCAGAATAATTTTTTTCAAAACTTGTCACGTTCATACTGTTATCTACCAAATTCTATTTTAATTAAATGATTAAAATTTGGTGCATATGCCATTTAATATATTTTCTTTGATTCCCCATTAGTGTTTTTAATTAGAAGCATTAGTTTTCAAAATATTGCCCTCAAGAAAAATAAATTACCCATTAATATATGTTTTTCACTTTATGAAAATTTTTCTTTATTAAAATTTTTTAATCAGCACTTTTTACAATACCCAAACACAAATTATTTTATTTTCTTTTTTCTGTATAACTTTCTCAATCAGATGTATCACGTAGGGTAGAAATGTCCAGCTTTTAGTTTTATTTCAAGATTAAAATGAAAAAAATATTTTAAAAGTGCTATTTACTCGTGAGTATAATCAAAATAACAATGTTTTTTAATTTTAAAGTTTTTAATTCTTTAAATTCAAAGTTTATAAAAACTTGTACTCTTTTTATGTGTATAATAATTTCCGTAGAAGCACATATTTGATGAAAACACAGAAGCGTGTCTGACATTTTATAGACGATATCTATAGTAGTCACTAAACTAAATTATACAAAATTGTGTTTGAAATGTTCTATTTGATAGCCCTTATTCTGAACTATCTTGCGACACCGTAATTTCCAGGATAATAATGCCTTTTGAAGTGTCATAAGAGGTATTCTATCCCATTCCTACAGAAAAGCTTTCTAGAATCATGTAAGGGTTGTGGGACGCGTTTGGATAATGCAGATTTTAAAATTCCGAAAGCACAAAAATCCATAGGTGATACATCTGGAGATAGAGTAGGGATATCAGTGAAGGGTATAGACTTGATACCGTTTTTTTTCCATTTCTTTTAGGAAATTTACAGTGGATTTTGATGTGTGACTGCTAGCTTTGTCTTGATGGAGTTCCACAGATTGATGGCACTGCGGGTAAAGTGATGGTATTTCATAAAATAAATCAGCTAAATAAGCTAAAATAAATCATCTAAAGAAAAATAAATACCCCAGTAATATATGTTTTTCAATTTAGGAAAATTTTACTTTATTAAAAAATTTTAATCAACACTAAAATTTTTAATCAAACCCAAATTATTTTATTATCTTTTTTCTGTATGACTCCCTCAATCTGATGTATCACGTGGGGTACAAATGTCCAGCTTTTAGTTTTATTTCAAGATAAAATGAAAAAAAATTAAAACAGCTATTGATTTGTGAGTATAAACAAAATAACATTGCTTTTAAATTTTAAAGTTTTCAATTTTTTAAATTTACAGTTTAAAACTAGTACTCTTTTTTGTGTATAGCAATTCCCGTACAAGCACATATTTGTCGAAAATACAGAGGCTGTTCACACATTTTTAGACGATGTATATTGTAGTCACAAAACTAAATTACATAAAATTCTCGTGTTTCAAATGTTGTTTTTGATAGCCCTTATTCTGAACTATCTTGCGACACCGTAATTTCCAGGATAATAATGCCTTTCGAAGTGTCACAAAAGGTATTCTATCCCATTCCTCCTGAAGAGCTTTCAGAGTCCTGTAAGGGTTGGGGGACGACTTTCGGATAATACAGATTTTAAAAGTTCGAAAGCACAAAAATCCATAGGTGATACATCGGGAGATTTAATAGGGATATCAGTAAAGGGTATGGACTTGATACCGGTTTTATTATTATTTTTTCATTTCTTTTAGGAAATTTACAGTGGATTTTGATGTGTGACTGCTAGCTTTGTCTTGATGGAGTTCCACAGATTGATGGCACTGAGGGTAAAGTGGTGGTATTTCATAAAATAAATCAGCTAAATAAGCTCAAATAAATCATCTAAAGAAAAATAAATCACCCAGTAATATATAATTTTTTCAATTTATGAAAATTTTACTTTATTAAAAAATTTTAATCAACACTGAAATTTTTAATCAAACCCAAATTATTTTATTATCTTTTTTCTGTATGACTCCCTCAATCTGATGTATCACGTGGGGTACAAATGTCCAGCTTTTAGTTTAATTTCAAGATAAAATGAAAAAAAATTAAAACAGCTATTGATTTGTGAGGATAAACAAAATAACATTGCTTTTAAATTTTAAAGTTTTCAATTTTTTAAATTTACAGTTTAAAACTAGTACTCTTTTTTGTGTATAGCAATTCCTGTACAAGCACATATTTGTCGAAAATACAGAGGCACACATTTTTTAGACGATATATATTGTCACAAAACTATATTACATAAAATTCTCGTGTTTCAAATGTTATTTTTGATAGCCCTTATTCGGAACTATCTTGCGACGCCGTAATTTCCAGGATAATAATGCATTTTGAAGTGTCATAAAAGGTATTCTATCCCATTCCTCCTGAAGAGCTTTCAGAGTCCTGTAAGGGTTGTGGGATGACGTTTGGATAATGCAGATTTTAAAAGTCCGGAAGCACAAAAATCCATATGTGATACATCGGGAGATTTAGTAGGGATATCAGTGATGGGTATGGCTTTGATACCGGTGTTTTGTTCCATTTCTTTTAGGAAATTTACAGTGGATTTTGATGTGTGACTGCTAGCTTTGTCTCGATGGAGTTCCACAGATTTATGGCACTGCGGGTAAAGCTTAGTATTTCATTCAGAAAAATTGGTGAAAATATTTGTTCCTGATAGTATTTAGAGTTAATCTTGACATTTCTTTCAACTCTCTTTATCTTTAACTTTCAATTATATGAAAAATCAGCAACAATCATGAATCCCTTAGAAAAAGTTTATTTCGATTCTTTGAACCATATACTTAATTTTTTTCTTCTATTATAATAAATGGCTCTTTTTTGTTGTAATCATTTAAATACACCCATGATTCATCTATTGTAACAATTTTTTTCCATTTTTCTTTGGATAAATGTTTCTGATACATAATTCTGCAGGGAGTCTTTCGCTCAGTGATATGCTTTAGAGGAAGACGATGCACATTGTGTTTCTTGGCTTTCTTAAGATTTAAATCAACATTTATCATTTTGTTTACTGTGAACACAGAGCATTTTAATGAATTTGCAACTGTTCTTTGACTAGGGGAATTTTCTTTTAACGTTAAACAACGTACCTTTGCAATAGTCAAAGATGTTCGTTTTTTCCTTGGATACTTGTTTAGAATTTTGTCCCACTTGAAGCTCCAATTTGACGCTTTTTCCTTTCTTTTTGACGATATTATCTATCGACGCTTTAGATATCACAAAACCATGACTCTCACATCGTTTTTGGATAACGGAATAGGAATACTTCTCTTCGGAAAGAACATATATATAGCCTTCGAACTACTTCGTTAAAAATGCCATTTTGAATAAAAACAAACCTCTCAAGCCGCAGACGATTATTTTGAATTTTAAAAACATTGTACAATTGCAGTTATGTATTTTGCAACAAAAGAAGTTTTAATACCGCTAACCAAAATCGTCTAAAAATGGGCGAACAGCTTCTGTATAATTTCAGTTTAAAACAAAAAATAGTATTTTGTTGCTCCAACATTTCGAAAAATGAATTATTCAGCTAAATAATTTTATTAATTAAATTGAAGGTAAATAACTTTTGAATATGTGAACATCAATAATATGAATATGAGTAATATATTTATGCAAAACAAGAATGTAAACTTCAATTTTCATGAAGTCTTCTGGCAGTGTCTAGACCACAAATTAATTTGGTTTTTTCCTCTTATACAGACTTTCATACAATGAGCTTAGATGTTTTGCAATATTGACAGAGAATAAATTCCCGGCGATTTCAGACGAGTGTTTACTTAAACAAATGAGGTTTTTTTTTCTTTTTTTTTTCGAGCTGCAAATAAATTTTTGGGACGCTGGCTGAATATCTCAACGAGAAAATTGTCTGACTGATAACATTTATTCGATAAAATTTTTTATAAAATATTCATGCGTTCTTCCTGATTAAAATTGTTTAGATGCCCCATAAGACAACGAAATTTACATTTTGACTTATCAGGTGATTGAGAAATGGAAGAATTGTTCAAAGAATGTTTCATATAATATTGAGCAGTGTTTTCGAATTGTAATTGCTAGATGTTCAATAATACAAAAGCACCTACAGGAATGCTTGTAAAAAAATAAACTTCTATCTGAGATTGTTCTAAACCACCGATCATCAAATAATCAAACGCGAACTACTAGTGGATCGCAGTAAGAACGATATTTAATATCTGTTTGATTAAAAAAATTAGTTTCTAATATGCAAATTTCAAAATTTATTTTGCGGGTAAGTTGACATCTATTTTTATCATTTGGTGTATATATTATAAATTTTTTAAGATTTCTTTCAAATAATAAAACTAAATATTTTTTTAATATGCTAAGAGTAAGAACGATATTTAATATCTTTTTAATTAAAAAAATTAGTTTCTAATATGCAAAATTAAAAAGGTTTTTTGCGGGTAAGTTGACATCTATTTTTATCATTTGGTGTATATATTATAAATTTAGAAAGTAAGAGCGATATTTAATACTTTTTATTTTTTTTATTTAAAAAATTAGTTTCTAATTTACAAATTTCAAAAATTATTGAAATTTGTATTATTGAAAATTGTATTATTAAAAATTATTGAAATTATTTTCATTTATTTTTATCATTTGATGTATATATTATAAATTTAGAAAGTAAGAGCGATATTTAATACTTATTTGATTAAAAAAATTAGTTTCTAATATGCAAATTTCAAAATTTATTTTGCGAGTATGTTGACATCTATTTTTATCATTTGGTGTATATATTATAAATTTTTTAAGACTTGTTCCATATAATAAAAATAAATATTTTTTAAACATGCTAATAGTAAGAACGATATTTAACACCTATTTTATTTTAAAAATTAGTTTCTAGTATACAAATTTCAAAAATTATTTTGCCGATGAGTGAACATCTATTTTTATCAATTGGTGTATATATTTAAATTTTTTAAGACTTGTTTCATATAAAAAAACTAAATATTTTTTAAAATATGCTAAGAGTAAGAACGATATTTAATATCAATTTGATTTAAAATATTAATTTCTAATATGCAAACTTCAAAAGTTATTCTGCGGGTAAGTTGACATCTATTTTTATCATTTGGTGTATATATTTAAATATTTTAAGACTTGTTCATATAATAAAACTAAATATTTTTTTTAATAGGCTAATAGTAAGAACGATATTTAATATCTATTTGATTAAAAAAATTAGTTTCTAATATGCAAATTTAAAAATTTATTTTGCGAGGAAGTTGACATCTATTTTTATCATTTGGTGTATATATTATAAATTTTTTAAGACTTGTTTTCATATAATAAAACTAAATGTTTTTTTAAATATGCTAATTGGAAGAACGCTATTTAATATCTATTTGATTTAAAAAAATTAGTTTCTAATATACAAATTTCAAAAGTTATTTTGCCGGAAAGTGAATATTTATTTTTATCAATAGAGGTACATATTATAAGTTTCTTAAAACTTGTTTCATATAATAAAACTAATTTTGTTTTTAAATATGCTGAGAGTCAACGATATTTAATATCTATTTAATTTAAAAATTAGCCTCTAATATACAAATTTCAAAATTTATTTTTCGGGTAAGTTGACATCTATTTTTATCATTTGGTGTATATGTTATAAATTTTTAAAACTTGCTTCATATAATAAAACTAAATATTTTTTAAAATATGCTAAGAGTAAGAACGATATTTAATATATATTTGATTTAAAAAATAAGTTTCTAATATGCAAATTTCAAAAGTTATTTGCGAGTAATTGATATTTATTATTTGGTGTATATAAATTTAATTTATTTTTTAATATTCTTCAAATATACAACTAAATTTTATGAAGATTAGAACGATATTTAATATCCATTTAATTTAAAAAATTAGTTTCTAACATTCAAATCAAAATTTTTTTAAAGTGAACAAAATATCAGGTGTATTTATAAGACTTTTTCAAGACTTCACCATATAATAAAATTATATACATTTTTTATATTAGACCCTATTAATGACCAAGAAAATTTTTATCTTAACGAGCATACCAATTTTTTTCCATATTGAATCAAAATAGGTTTTTGAAAGAACGATAATTAACAGCTACTTGATACAAAAATTAGTTTCTAACATATAATTTACAAAATTTATCTTGCAGGTAAGGGGATATTTATTTTCTCCTTGGTGTGTATATTTTATGATTTGAAAACATATTTTGCTTCATATAACAATACTAAATAAATTTTATGAAGTTAGAACATTATTAAAGATCTAGGAAAGATTTGTTCTGAACAGAGAAGATTTTTTTTTATATTGAAGCAAAAATAGGCAGTTTTGGTGAAGACTTTTCATATCAAAAGGTACTATGTCTCCTTAAAGTCTCAAGTTTTCTACTAAACTGAAAAAAAACCGATTGGACTGTCTTTATATCGTGGAGTACGCATAAAGTTCTAATTGTTCATCTTGTAGGAGGAAAGAGAAAAAATGACTGCAACCGTGTCAGTGTCTATTGAAAAAGCCCGAAACAATTGCCCTTTCATTTTCTTGAAACTGCCTGTTTCGTAGCAGAAGAATGGTATTAACAACTTCCGGGTCCTTTAAAGATCTGATGTGAACGGTTTTAAAAAGAAAGAAAGTACTGCATAGAAAATATGTTTAAATGTGTTTTACTGAGAAATTTATTTACAAAATACATAAATATATGACAAAAATGTTAAGCCATATTAAATCCAAATTAATGACGGGATTCCACCCACGCAAAATTGAGTTAAATTTTCTTAGCTTTGAAGGTTGATTACTGAATCAAACAACTCAATCGGTGGAATATTAAAAGTATCGCAAATATCGTTAAGTATTCATTCGCCCACACCGCCATGGATTTGTTATGGGACTACCATGTAAAGGGATATCATTACTCCCCGGGACAACACAAACAAAGTGGATCCTTGTAACTTAGAAACAGGAACAGAGGAGAAGACCTCCAGGTTAGATCTACCACCTCGAAAGGTATCGTTTGGGAACTTGAAGAACATTGAGATCACCAACATATTTTAAATGCCACAGACGTCATTAATGAACAAGGTGAATGTACGGGTAGCTCGACACTACAACTTACAACCCTCTGATCAAATCAAAGAAAATGCACTCGAAGGTTAAAACACAAATGATCTCGTGCCCTTTGGCAGGGAAATCTTCTTACAGGAGTCTCTGGAGATTGGTTTAAAACCTGTTGATGTTTTAATAGATAGTGGTTATGTCTCGGTTAACTCTCTGTTCAAATCAGAGAAAACACACTAAAAGGTTAAAACACAAATGATCTCGTGTACTTCGGCAGGGAAATCTTCTTACAGGAGTTATTGACTATTGGACCAACACCTGTTCCTGTTTTAATAGATATTGGTTATGTCTCGATTAATTTTCCGGCATAATCAGAGAAAACGCACTCGAAGGTTAAAACACAAATGATTATGTGTCCTTCGGCAAGAAAATCTTCTTACATTAGTCACTGGCTATTGGAATATCACTTGGACTTATAGGAATCAATGGCAATTGGATCAACACCTGATTCTGTTTTAATAGATATTGGTTATGTCTTGGTTAACTCTCTGTTCAAATCAGAAAACACGCACTCGAAGGTTAAAACACAAATGATCTCGTGCACTTCGGCAGGGAAATCTTCTTACAGGTGTTACTGGCTATTTTATCAACACTTGTTCCTGTTTTAATAGATATTGGTTTTGTCTCGGTTAACTCTCTAGTGAAATCAGAGAAAACTCACTCGAATCACAAATGATTAAATTAAAATTTAACACATCGCCTGTGAGGGGGATTTACTCCTGGGACTTCTCATATTGAAGCCCGTTGCGCTGATTACTGCTCCGCAGATCCGTTGGCAGCGAATGATCTCATGCGGCATTATAATAATATCAATAAGCGCGCAATTCAGAATTTTTAATTAAAAAAAGCATTTTCTCTCCGATCAATAACATACTAATGACAACTTAATGACATACACAAAATTTGATCAAAATCAGTCTGACCGTTTAGGAGAAGTTCTATTACAAACATACTGACAGAAGAATTTTATATAGTATAAAGATTTGTAATCAGCTCTTCTTGTGCAACCTTTTTTTTATATATTAAATGCGCCTAATGCTAAAAAAATTAGATATAGTGAATCATTAATGGTTCACTAAGGGTAATTTTTAATATTTTGAGGCTGTTAACTTTGTAAATTGTTGAGGGATTAATTGCTCATAAATGTAAATGTCGGGATTTAAATGGTTTGAGTTAATTAACACATTGCGGAACACATACTACTATGATTTCTGACGATTGATACTTGAGCGCTGGTCACGTACTAGTACGGGTTAGGGTAACAACATGATTTGTTTGTGGGTACAGAAATAATGGTATATACAGGAAAACGAAACGAATGTTCTTGTCCACTACATAGATTGTGGAAAAACTTAGACAAATAGAAACTATTTTTTACATAAGTCGATGCGGAACCACAAAACGGGAAGGTTGATTAAAAAATCAATTTAGACTTAAAATTAATTTTTTATTTATCCTTGAGAAAATGATATTATATATATATATGTATATTTATATATATTATATATATATATATATATATATATATATATATATATATATATTGTTATTTATATATTTGTTTATATACTTCAATATAAAATACGAAAAGTTGGTTAAAAATTAAATAATTTTCGATTTATTGAGATTTAACTGTATAACTAAATTGACGAGCAAAACGCCCGTTCCCGGTACAATTCCGATGCGAAATGTACCCGCACACAATGTTTTAAGTATGTAATTATATTACAGTGGTGCATTATGTATCAATTAAAGTCACCAAAAAAAAAAAAGCAAGGGATGTAATGGATGGAACACCTGTGTTTTAGTAAACACTGCCAATAATTTCGCCAAATTGGCCATTACCACTAGTCATTACATTTGAGTTCTGTATGGAAAGAGTGCCATATCTGGAAAAAAAACCAATCTAAATATAAGGTATCATATTTTTACTGTGTTTCCCCTTTGCAAACGAACACTGGTGTAAGTGTTGTAAGTACATTACAACAGACGGAATACCTTTTTGTTTTAGTAAACATCGCCAATAATTTCGCCAAATTGGGCAAGGAGTACACTTTTCTTAAGTATTACCACATTAGTCATTACATTTGGGTTCTATATGAATAGAGTGCCTTACCTGAAAAAAACCAATCTAAATATAAGATATCATATTTTTACTGTGTTTCCCCTATGCAAACGAACACTGCTGTTAGTTTTGTAAGTACATTACAACAGATAGAATACCTTTTTGCTTTAGTAAACATCGTCAATAATTTCGCCAAACCAGGCAAGAGGTAACATTTTCTTAAGTATTACCACTAGTCATTACATTTGAGTTCTGTATGGAAAGAGTGAAATATCTGAAAAATATAAGGTATGATATTTTTACTGTGTTTCCCCTTTGTAAACGAACACTGGTGTAAGTGTTGTAAGTACATTACAACTGATGGAGTACCTTTGTGTTTTAGTAAACATTGCCAATAATTTCACCAAATTGGCCAAGGGGTACCCTTTTCTTAAGTATTACCACATTAGTCATTACATTTGAGTTCTGTATGGAAAGAGTGCCATATCTGAAATATATAAGGTATCATATTTTTACTGTGTTTCCCCTTTGTAAACGAACACCGATGTTAGTGTTGTAAGTACATTACAACAGATGGAATACCTTTGTGTTTTAGTAAACATTGCCAATAATTTCGCCAAATTGGCCAAGGGGTACCCTTTTCTTAAGTATTACCACATTAGTCATTACATTTGAGTTCTGTATGGAAAGAGTGCCATATCTGAAATATATAAGGTATCATATTTTTACTGTGTTTCCCCTTTGCTAACGAACACTGGTGTAAGTGTTGTAAGTACAACCTTTGTGTTTAAGTAAACATTGCCAATAATTTCACCAAATTGGATAAGGTGTACCCTTTTCTTACATATTACCACATTAGTCATTACATTTGAGTTCTGTATGGAAAGAGTGCCATATCTGAAAAATATAAGGTATCATATTTTTACTGTGTTTCCCCTTTGCAAACGAACACTGGTGTAAGTGTTGTAAGCACATTACAACAGATGGAATACCTTTGTGTTTTAGTAAACATCGCCAATAATTTCGCCAAATTCGTCAAGGGGTACCCTTTTCTTAAGTATTACCACATTAGTCATTACATTTGAGTTCTGTATGGAAAGAGTGCCATATCTGAAAAATATAAGGTATCATATTTTTATTGTGTTTCCCCTTTGTAAACGAACACTGGTTAAGTGTTGCAAGTACATTACAACAGATGGAATACCTTTGTGTTTTAGTAATCATTGCCAATAATTTCGCCAAACTGGCCAAAGGGTACACTTTTCTTAAGTATTACCACATTAGTCATTACATTTGAGTTCTGTATGGAAAGAGTGCCATATCTGAAATATATAAGGTATCATATTTTTACTGTGTTTCCCCTTTGTAAACGAACACTGGTGTAAGTGTTGTAAGTACATTACAACAGATGGAATACCTTTGTGTTTTAGTAAACATTGCCAATAATTTCGCCAAATTGGCCAAGGGGTACCCTTTTCTTAAGTATTACCACTAGTCATTACATTTGAGTTCTGTATGGAAAGAGTGCCATATATGAAAAAACCAATCTAAATATAAGGTATCATATTTTTACTGTGTTTCCCCTTTGCTAACGAACACTGGTGTAAGTGTTGTAAGTACAACCTTTGTGTTTAAGTAAACATTGCCAATAATTTCGCCAAATTGGCCAAGGTGTACCCTTTTCTTACATATTACCACATTAGTCATCACATATGAGTTCTGTATGGAAAGAGTGCCATATTTGAAAAAAAAACCACTCGTGATTGGTATTTCGAAATTAAAAATAAGAAAAAAATATTTCCATTTAAAAATTTCTGATAGGTGACAAAAAACTTTGATACTATATTATACTCAAACCTGCCAAAGAAAAATTTATTAACACATTGTTGAGCGGTCACGAGTAAACTCGTGATGCGTTTTTTTCGCATCGTTGTTGTTTTCTCTGTTTGCGATCATACAGTGCAAGTATTAGTCAGTATAATACAAGATGTTTCTCTCTCGTATAAGACCCGCCAAATCTTTTGTTGTAAAATATATTTAATAATTAAAAAAAATTTTTAAAATCGATGATGGAACATAATGAAGAATCTTTCAATGATTTATACGCGGATGCTTTATCTAGTTGTCCGAAATCAAATTGTGCTAATAGCCGGTGATATGAGATAAATTTTCAGTAAAATTGCCTTTCAACAATGTGTTAAGTGAAAAATTGAAAACTAAATGTTTTCGTAAAAGTAAAGGTATTATATAAAAATGAAGATATGTTAAGTATTAACGGGTTTAAAACATTTTAGAAAAATAAGATATAAAAATGAAAATTTAAATTCTTCATCCATTTCAGTTTTAGAATGCAGTGCCGTTTCTTTCACTGTTACAGCGAAAGAGCGATAACGAATTTATCTCGATAAACCAAAGAGTGGTTTGGAAGGAGTGCGCATTGACCAGTGGACTTTGCCCGATCTGTTAGTACTATCAGTTCCGGTGGATAAGCAAATACGGCTGGTGTATGTGAGGGAGTCATTTGCTGTTAATTTACGTGGAGCCGCAATTGAGAAAAACGGCTAGGGAAGATTAATGTTATTTAAGTAGAGTATTTCATGGATAAAAGAAATTATATACGCTTAATGTGCGTTTCATTTATTCCGTGTTGAAGGTTAGGAAAGGAAGATTACTGACTGCTTAGAAATTGTTTTGCTCGATAAATTGTCAGTGTGATCAATATAAACAATAAATATAACAATAATAGTAATAATAATGGAAATAATAATAATAACATTTTTTTCTCTGTTACTTGTCTTCATTTCTACCGTTGTGAATGAAAGATTACTGACTCCTTAGAAATTGTTTTCTACGATCATTTAATTGTAACTTGATAAATATAAATAATAATAATAGTAATAGTAATGGAAATAACAATAATATAAATAATAATAATAATAATCTTTTTTCTCTGATACTTCTATTCATATTTAGCATTGTGAATGAAAGATTACTGACTCCTTAGAAATTGCTTTCTACGATCATTTAATTGTAACTTGATAAATATAAATAATAATAATAATAATAATAATAGTAATAGAAATAATGATAATAATAATAATAATAATCATTTTTTCTCTGATACTTCTATTCATTTCTACCGTTGTGAATGAAGTGCATGTATTGTATCTCGATAAAACAAGAGAAATGGTTTGGAAGGAAGTGTTCGTCAACTTAATTGTACTTTCTACGATAATTTAATTGTAACTTGATAAATATAAATAATAATAATAATAGTAGTAGTAATAGTAATCGAAATAATACTACTACTACTACTAATAATAATAATAATCTTTTTTTCTCTGATACTTCTATTCATTTTTAGCATTGTGAATAAAAGATCACTGACTCCTTAGAAATTGCTTTCTACGATCAATTAATTGTAACTTGATAAATATAAATAATAATAATAGTAATAGTAACAGTAATGGAAATAATAATAATAATAATAATCTTTTTTTCTCTGATACTTTTCTATTCATTTCTAACTTTGTGAATGAAAGATTACTGACTATTTAGAAATTGCTTTCTACGATCATTTAATTGTAACTTGATAAATATAAATAATAATAATAATAATAATAGTGATAGTAATCGAAATAATAATAATAATAATAATAATAATCTTTTTTTCTCTGATACTTCTATTCATTTTTAGCATTGTGAATGAAAGATTACTGACTCCTTAGAAATTGCTTTCTGCGATCATTTAATTGTAACTTTATAAATATAAACAACAATAATAATAATAATAATAATAGTAATGGAAATAATGATAATAATAATAATAATAATAATCATTTTTTCTCTGATACTTCTATTCATTTCTACCGTTGTGAATGAAAGATTACTGACTATTTAGAAATTGCTTTCTACGATCATTTAATTGTAACTTGATAAATATAAATAATAATAATAATAATAGTAATAGTAATCGAAATAATAATAATTATAATAATAATAATAATAATAATAATAATAATCTTTTTTTCTCTGATACTTCTATTCATTTTTAGCATTGTGAATGAAAGATTATTGACTCCTTAGAAATTGCTCTCTACGATCATTTAATTGTAACTTGATAAATATAAATAATAATAGTAATAGTAATGGAAATAATAATAATAATAATAATAATAATAATACTCTTTTTTTATCTGATACTTCTATTCATTTCTACCGTTGTGAATGAAAGATTACTGACTATTTAGAAATTGCAATGTACAATCATTTGATTGTAACTTGATAAATATAAATAATAATAATAATAGTAGTAGTAGTAATCGAAATAATAATAATAATAATAATAATAATAATAATAATAATAATAATAATATTTTTTTCTCTGATACTTCTATTCATTTTTAGCATTGTGAATGATAGATTAATGACTCCTTAGAAATTGCTTTCTACGATCATTTAATTGTAACTTGATAAATATAAATAATAATAACAATAATAGTAATGGTAATGGAAATAATAATAATAACTATTTTTTCTCTGTTTGTTACTTGTATTGCATTTTAACATTGCGAATTGAAGATTACTGACTCCTTAGAAATTGCTTAATACGATCATTTAATTGTAACTTCATAAATATAAATAATAACAACAACAATAATAATAATGGAAATAACAATAACAATAACAGTAATAATAATAATAATAACTTTTTTTCTCTGTTTGTTACTTGTATTCATTTCTAGGATTGTGAATGAAAGATTAGTAACTCCTTAGAAATTGCTTTCTACGATCATTTAATTGTAACTTCATAAATATAAATAATAATAACAATAATAGTAATAATAATGGAAATAATAATAATAATAATAGCTTTTTCCTCTGTTTGTTACTTGTATTCAAATCTAGCGTTGGGAATGGAAGATTACTGACTCTTTAGAAATTGCCTTGTCAATTAATTTCGAATGTGATACATATAAATAACAATAATAATAATAATAATAATTTCAGTAATAATAACAATAAAATAATAATAACGTTTTTCTGTGTTTGTTACTTGCATTAATTCCTAGCTCAGAGAATGGAAGATTATTGACTCCTTACACATTGATTTCCACAATTCATTAATTGTGAATGTGATAAATATAAATACTAACAATAATAATAATAATGGTGGTAATAATAGCAATAAAAATAATTATAATAATAGCCTATTTTCTCTGTTTGTTACTTGTATTAATCTAGCGTTGGGAATAGAAAATCACTGACTCATTAGAAGCTGTTTTAAACGATCAATTAATTGTTAGTGTGATAAATATAAATAATAACAATAATAATGATGATGGAAATAATAATAACAATAAAAATAATAATTATAATAGCTTTTTTTTCTCTGTATGTTACTTGTACTCAATTCTAGCATTGCGAATGGAAGATTGCTGACTCCTTAGAAATTGCTTTGCAAGATCAATGATTGTGAATAAAATACATATAAATAATAAAAATAATAATAATAATAATGGCAGTAATAATAAAAATAAAAATAATTATAGTAATAGTCTCTCGTTCTCTGTTTGTTACTTATTTATTTCCAGTGCTGCGAATATAAAATTACTGACTGATTATAAACTAATTACAACATCAATTAATTGTCAGTGAGATAAATACAAATAATAACAATAATAATAATAATAATAATGGAAATAATAATAACAATAAAAATAATAATAATAATAGCTTTTTTTTCTGTTTGTTACTTGTATATATCTCTAGCGATAAAATTAAAAGTTTACTGATTCCTCAGAAATTGCTTTGCACGATCAATGAATTGTGAATGTGATAAATATAAAAGATAGCAATAAAAAAAGAATTATTGACAATAAAAAAATAATAGCTTATTTTCTTTATTTGTTACTTGTATTCATTCCTACCGTTGCGA
>CM063507.1:101256699-101271699 GCA_032207245.1 Pardosa pseudoannulata | reverse complement strand
TGAAAAATTATTCAGTTTTGTTTAATGAAGTAAAACATTTATAAAAACATAAAATATATACAAAACTTAAAAAAAAAACTGAAATCCAATTACACAAAAAATAATTTTAGAAATTTGTAAACTAACTTTTTGTATCAAATGACATTTCAAAGCCAAAACTATTTCGTTTTTAAGGATGTTTGTTACATTTAAAATTGAACAGTCTTCATTGTAATGCCTACATTTATTTCAATATAAAAGAAAAATATTTTTCTCTATTTAAAATAAAATTATCCTTAAATCATTAATAAGGTCCTCACTCTACAAAATTTTTTTTAGTTCTGTTTGATGTAGTAAAACATTTCTAAAAACATAAAATATATACTACAATAAGTGAAAAAAACGGAAATCCAACTACACAAAAAATAATTTTATAAATGTGTAAACTTTGCCCCAAATCATATTTTAAAGCCAAAACTATTTCGTTTTTAAGGATATTTAGTACATTTAGAACTGAACAGTCTTCATTATAACTGCCTACTTTTATTTCAATATAAAATTTTAAAAAATGAATATATTTAAAATAAAATTATTCCTAAATCATTAATTAACTACACGAAAAGTAATTTTAGAAATTTTTAAACTAACTTTTTGTATCAAGTGATATTTCACAGCCAAAACTGTATCGTTTTTAAAGACATTTAGTACATTTAGAACTGAAAAGTCTTAATTATAACTGCCTATTTTTTTTAATATAAAATTTTAAAAATGTCTCTAAGATAAAATTATTCCTATATCATTAATTATGTCCGAACTCTATGAAAAGTTATTCATCTTTGATTGATGAATTAAAATAATTTTAAAAACATAAAATACATACTACAATAAGTAAAAAAAAAAAAAATCTAACTACATAAAATATAATTTTAGAAATCTGTAAACTAACTTTTTGTATCAGAAGATATTTCAAAGCCAAAACTATGTCGTTTTTAAGGATATTTAGTACATTTAGAACTGAATAGTCTTCATTATAACTGCCTACTTTTATTTCAATATAAAATAAAAAAATGAATATATTTAAAATAAAATTATTCCCAAATCATTAATTAACTACACGAAAGTAATTTTAGAAATTTTTAAACTAACTTTTTGTATCGAGTGATATATCCCAGCCAAAACTATATCGTTTTTAACGACATTTAGTACATTTAGAACTGAAAAGTCCTCATTATAACTGCCTACTTTTTTAATATAAAATTTTAAAAATGTCTCTATTTAAGATAAAATTATCCCTATATCATTAATTATGTCCTAACTCTATGAAAAGTTATTCATCTTTGATTGATGAATTAAAATAATTCTAAAAACATAAAATATATACTACAATAAGTGAAAAAAAACAGAAATCCAACTACATAAAATATAATTTTAGAAATCTGTAAACTAACTTTTTGTATCATATTATATTTCAAAGCCAAAACTATTTCGTTTTTAAGGATATTTAGTACATTTAGAACTGAACAGTCTTCATTATAACTGCCTATTTTTGTTTTAATATTAAATAAAATTCTCTGCTCTGTTTAGAATAAAAATTTTCCTACATCATTAACAACAGACTAACTTTATAAAAAAATTATTTGGTTTTGTTTAATGAAGTAAAACATTTGAGAAAGTGTAAATTATATAAAATGAATGAAAAAACATAAATCCTATTACATCAAAAATACTAACTTTATATATAGTAACTTTCGAATTGGAAAGTATGCATTATAATAGCCTATTTTCGATTCAATATAAAATAAATAGTTTTTTCTGTTTAGAATCAATATTTCCTTAGATCATTAATGTAGGTTTAACTTTATAAAAATTAATTAGTTTTGTATCACGAAGAAACATTTTTTAAACATAAAATATTTAGACTAATTAGGAATTTGCACATGGGGGGGATTCAAACAACTTAGTATTTTTCTGACAAATCCAGACTCGTAAATTCAAAAAAAATGTTCTCAAAAATGTAAAAAATTGGGTCCATCATTTTAAAAATTAATTTTAAAGTTAAGCGAAAATCACATGACATCAAAAATCTCCGTGATTGATTGTGACGTCATCGTTTACGATATCCAATATTTTCTTATTGCTTGTAAGCGCGCAAAATTTTCCGATTTTGTTTTTGCAAATTCTTGGAATTTTCTAGCTATCAAAATTTATTTTTTATTTAAACCTGAAGGTTTATTTTATCAATCTCGATAGCTTAATTATCTCAATTTGTTATAAATGTCTCTTCTAGATTTACCAAAGAACAGTCGGATAACCTCCCAAAATTGACATGATGCCAATGTTTTCGTTCTTAAAAAAAAGAAATACGGAGAATTAAAACCCAAAGGTATGTAAAATCATTTATATATTTATCCAATTTTACTTATGTATTAATATTTTATTTATGCTAATTACACCTCTTCTGTTTGTAGACATAGACAAGTCAAATAAATATACATATATCATATACACAAACATTTGTAGTAGCATCGCTTTTTATAAATATAGATGGATGTAATATTAAACTAAAAATTAAAGGAGGTATTTATCGTGAGTTCTTATATCATTATCCCTCGTGCTGCAAAAAGTAGACCGTGGCGCTCCAAAATTAAACCAATTCTTAGATATTTTAAATTTGATGAAAAGAAATTTAAAATCTTTAAAATGCTTTACTTAATCATTTATAAATTTTTAAATAGCAATGCAATTTTATTGCCTGTAATATTAATGTTAAATTAAAAAATGTGTCAAATTTCTGAAATTAAATTTAATTTTTAAAGTAATATCATTATTAAGTATTTTAAAGATATTATACTTTTTTGAAATTAGTCACCAATTTAATCGAAAAATATCACTGTGAATTGATACACTTAAGAAAGTATGCATCTCTGAAGAAAATATTTATAATACCTTGAAAATACATAACCTTCCCCTCCCCCGAGTTATTTATTAGATAATTATATGCTTTAGATATTTATATGCTTTATCAAACATTTATTGTACTTGAACTCTGTGATAATACTCGAAAATTAGCAGTTTTAAAAGTTAAATAGCACTGGTTAATCAACAGTTCTTTTAAAGGTATAGATGTATTTTTATATACTTTAATTGTTCTAAATTAGTAATATTTAAACAAAATCAAGCATTTATTTACCTAAAAATGGTCTTCACAAACCCATAGAAATAATTTATTTGATAATTTGGGGTTTAATTTCTCATCCCTTTTCATCGCATTTGTCCAGATTTTACGTGTATGTGGATCTTTGAGAAAGCTGAAAAATATCTTCTTTGTTGTATTTTTACAGAGTGGCACAATACAATATTTAAAATATGATTTCTTAATGCCAGACATAATAAAAAAATTTCTATTATATGCGATACTTTACACAGAAATAAATGTAAAAGTCGCCTTTAAACATGTAATCAGCATAGGCGCACAGTGTCAACGTGAATGATGACGTCACAAACTCCGCGGGGGAAAAGTATCGTTTTTGAGAGACGTTAAAGAGTCCGCTATAAAATCCATTAAAAATCACTCATTAGGCCCCCAAATGAAAGAAAAATAGCTACTGTCCTGCTAAAATTAAAACTAGAAAACGTGAAAATTCCTCATTGAAGTCAAAGTGGGTATAGATTTTGAAGGTTTTGGTTGCTTAGTTCGGGTATTGAAAAATAAAATGTAGAATATTTTTTGAATGGATAATATTATCGTAAAACTCAATACTATCTCATATGTTCCTTTTTTACTTAAAGTATATAATTACATTGCTTTCTGAGTGTTGTTATATGCAATCGTTCATGCGTCAAATTGACGACTATGCCTGCAAACAGAAGAGCTGTGATTAGCATGAATAAAATATTAATACATGTTAAGTAAAATTGGATAAATATATAAATGATTTTACATACCTTTGGTTTTTAATTCCCCATATTTCTGCCCCCATAAAATCCGGGTTTTTTTTCCCCAGAACGAAAATATGGACATGTCAATTTTGGGTGGCTGTTCGACTGTCCGTTGGTAAATCCAGGTAGAAGAGACATTTATAAGAAATTGAGATAATTAAGCTATCGAGATAAAAATATAAAAATAAATTTTGATAGCTAGAAAATTCCAAGAACTTGCAAAAACAAAATCGGAAAATAATGCGCGCTTACAAGGAATAAGAAAATATTGGATATCGTGAACGATGACGTCACAACCAATCACGGAGCGTTTTGATGTCACGTGATTTTTGCTTAACTTTAAAATTAATTTTTAAAATGATGGACCCATATTTCTACATTTTTGAGAACATTTTTGGAATTTACGAGTCTGGAATAATCAAAAAAAAAAAAAAAATACTAAGTTGTTCGAATCCTCCACATGTGCAAATTCCTCATTGACATTCTGCATTTCGTTCTTCCTACTGTTGCTTATTGCTTGCTCCATTTGACATAACAATATTGGATAACGAAGTATTTTCGGTACATTCCTATTTATTATTGTTCTAATGTTTGCATGAATTACTAAATAATACATACTAAATGAGTTAATTTACTAAAAATTTTGTCTGCATTGCGATCGCGTCAAATTGATGCATATCCGTAGATAGATATACAACGTAGAAAATTTCAATATTTTGACGCATTTAAAGAAAATAGACTTCAATATATATTTACTTCGTTCAATGGTTAAAAGTCAATACAAGAGATATAATAAAAATGCAAAATGTTTTTTATAATTGTTCTTATAAAATTCAAAATGCGTCAAAATAATGCGTCCCATACACCTCGTGTTAAAAGTCGCTTTAACTAAAATTTAAATTCCGAGTTAGACTTTCAATTCATCCGTTGGATGATTATACCTAACAATAAAAGTGCATTATGTTGATTTGTAAACACCTAGACCATTTTATGTTTACGTCTCTTTTTACTGCAATGTTAGACCATTAAAAAGACATTAACAAGACATTTTCTTATTTTTATTTAGTGTTCGACCATTAATACAGTCAAAGTATGACGTCAACAAATAACCGGTCACAAGCGATTTTCTTCAAACAGCAAGACACAGAACCAAATCAAGCAAACGATTTTCAGGTTTTTAGCCTTATTTCAGAAGGAATTGCTTCTATGAAACTCAGTTCATTTGGTCAGAGGTTGAGTTGATAGACTTGACTTAATACCTTTTTCATCGATCAGCTATGGTAAGGAAAAAATATACTTCTTTTTTTTTTGATTATTTTTTTTTATTTAAGACAAGAAATGATTAGTTTTCTGTAGTTTTTGCTAATTTGCATCCAAATTACTTCAATTTTTATTTATAGAAAATATTCTATTTATTGTTTTTAGTAATTAATAAAACAAGTTTAATAAAAAGTTTATTTTAAAAAAGTGATAATAACAATTCCAGTCATTTTCTTCAAATAGCAGGATACAGAGAATCAAAGCAAACAAACGATTTTCAGGTTTTCAGACTTATTGACTAAGAATTTCTTTTTTGAAAATCAATTTATTTGGTTAGAAGTTGAGTTGATATACTGTTATTCCTTTTTCGTCCATTAGCTAGGAAGAATAAAAAAATATGCTTCCTTTTTTAATTATACGACAATAATTATTATATTTCAGAACAAGTAATGATTATTTTTCTATAGTTTCTGCTAAATTGCTTCCAACCTATGTCAATTTTTATTTTTAGAATAATAAATTGATTTAAAAAAGTTATATTAACAATTCCAGTTAATTTCTTCAAATAGCAGGATACAGAGAATCAAAGCAAGCAAACGATTTTCACGTTTTCAGACTTATTGACTGGGAATTGCTTTCTTGAAATTTCATTTATTTGGTCAGAAGTTCAGTTGATATACTGTTATTCCTTTTTCGTCCATTAGCTATGAAAAACAAAAACAATTTTGCTTCTTTTTACTTACAGGACAATAATTATTATATTTAAGAACAAAAAAAATATTATTTGTCTATAGTTTTTGCTAATTTGCAACCAATCTATGCCACTTTTTATTTTTAGAAAATATTCTATTTATTGTTTCCAATGATGGATAAAACAAGCTAAATGCAAATATGATTTAAAAAAAAGTTATATCTCAAGAGTTATTAACCCAAGAGTCAAGAAGAGAATTCCCAAGACTTATCCAACTTATTTGATAAGGATTTTCTTCAAATAGCAGGATACAGAGAATCAAAGCAAGCAAACGATTTTCAGGTTTTCAGACTTATTGACTAGGAATTGCTTTTTTGAAATTCAATTTATTTGGTCAGAAGTTGAGTTGATATAGTTTTTACTTTTTCGTCCATTAGCTATGAAGAAGAAACAAGTTTGCATCTTTTTACTTATAGGACAATAATTATTTTGTTTAAGAACAAGAAATTATTATTTTTCTATAGTTTTTGCTAACTTGCGACCAATCTATGTCAATTTTTATTTTTAGAAAATATTCTACTTATTCTTTTCAATGATGGATAAAACAAGTTAATAAAAATATGATTTAAAAAAGTTATATCTCAAGAATTATTAACCCAAGAGTCAAGAAGAGAATTTTAAGATTTATCCGACTTATTTGACAGGGATATTCCTCAAATAGTAGGATACAGAGAATCAAAGAAAAAAAACGATTTTCAGGTTCTCAGACTTGTTGACTAGGAATTACTTTTTTGAAACTCAATTTATTTGGTCAGAAGTTGAGTTGATATAGTTTTTCATTTTTCGTCCATTAGCTATGAAGAAGAAAAAAGTTTGCTTCCTTTTTTACTTATAGGACAATAATTATTGTATTTAAGAGCAAGAAATTATTATTTTTATATATTTTTTGCTAACTTGCGACCAACCTAGGTGAATTTTTATTTTTAGAAAATATTCTATTTATTGTTTTCAATGATGGATAAACAAGTTAAATAAAAAACATGATTTTAATAAAAGTCATATCTCAAAAGTTATTAACCCAAGAGTCAAAAAGAGAATTTATAAAACTTATCCAACTTATTTGACAAGGATTTTCAACAAATAGGAGGATACAGAGAATCAAAGCAAGCAAATGATTTTCAGGTTTTCAGTTATTGACTAGGTATTGTTTCTGTGCGATTCAGTTTATTTGTTTAGAATTTCAATTGATATACTTAATACCTATTTCATCAGTTAGCTATGAAAAGGTAAAAAATGTGCTTTCTTATTTATTTTTTCTATTTAAGAACGAGAAATGATTGTTTTTCTATATTTTTTGCAAATTTGCAACCAAACGACCTCAATTTATATTTTTAGACGATATTCTATTTATTGTTTTTAGTAATGAATAAAACAAGTTTAATAAAATGTTCATTTTAAAAAAGTGATATTAACAATTCCAGTTATTTCCTTTAAATAGCACGAAAAGGAGAAACAAAGCAAGCAAACGATTTTCAGGTTTTAAGACTTATTGACTAAGAATTGCTTTTTTAAAATTCAATTTATTTGATCAAAAGTTGAGTTGATATACTGTTATTCATTTTTTATCCATTAGGTATGAAGAAGAAAAAAATATGTTTCCTTTTTAACTTATAGGACAACAACTAGTATATTTAAGAACAAGAAATTATTATTTTTCTATAATTTTTGCTAACTTTCAACAAACTTATATCAATTTTTATTTTTAGAATTTTTTTTGTTGTTTTCAGTGATGGATAACACAAGTTAAATTGATTAAAAATGTTATTATGTAAACAGTCTCAATACTTATTAAACCAAGAGTCAAGAAGAGAATTCCCAAGACTTATCCAACTTATTTGACAAGGATTTTCTTCAAATAGCAGGATACAGAGAATGAAAACAAGCAAACGATTTTCAGGTTTTCCGACTTATTGATTAGGAATTGTTTCTGTGAGAATCAATTTATTTGGTTAGAAATTGAATTGATACACTTGAGTTAATACCTTTTTCATTAATCAGCTATCAAGAGAGAAAAAATGTGCTTCCTTATTTATTTATTTTTTCTATTTAAGAACGAGAAATGACTTTTTCTATACTTGTTGCAAATTTGCAACCAAACAACTCAATTTTTATCTTTAAAAATATTCTATTTATTGTGTTTAATATTGGATAAAACAGGTATAACAAAAAATTGATGTTAAAAAAGTGATATTAACAATTCTATGGATTTTCTTCAAATAGTAAGATACAGATAATCAAAGCAAGCTAACGATTTTCAGGTTTTCAGACTTATTAAGTAGTAATTGCTTCTTTGAAATTCAATTTATTTGGACAGAAGTTGAGTTGATATACTTTTACTCTTTTTTCTTCAATCAGCTATGAAGAGGAAATAATGTGCTTCCATTTCTACTAATTTTTTTTTAAATTTAAGAACAAGAAATAATTATTTTTCTGTAGTTTTTGCTAGCTTGCAACGAAAGTACCTCAATTTTTATTTTAGAAAACATTCTATTTATTATTTTTAATAAAGGACAAAACAAAATTTTAAAAAGTTGATTTACAAGAACATTATAATAATATTTCCAGTGAATTTCTTCAAATAGCAGGATACAGAGAATCAAAGCAATCAAACGATTTTCAGGTTTTCAGCTTTATTGACTAGAAATTGCTTCTTCGAAATTCCATTTATTTGGTCAGAAGTTGAGTTGATATAGTGTTACTCATTTTTCGTCAATCAGCTATGAAGAAATAATATGCTTCCATTTCTACTATTTTTTTTTAAATTTAAGAACAAGATTATTTTTTTATAGTTTTTGCTTGCAACGAAAGTACCTCAATTTTTTTTTTAGAAAACATTCTATTTATTTTTAATAAACAAAACAATTTTAAAAAAAATGATTTACAAAAACATTATAATAATATTTCCAGTGCTTTTCTTCAAATAGTAAGATACAGAAAATCAAAGCAAACAAACGATTTTCAGGTTTTCAGACTTATTAACTAGGAATTGCTTCTTTGAAATTCAATTTATTTGGACAAAAGTTTAGTGACATACTTTTACTCATTTTTCTTCAATTCTATGAAACTTTAATTGCCTAATTATGAAGAATAAAAATATTTTTAAAATTTTTTAAGAACAAAAATAATTATTTTTCTGTAGTTTTTGCTAGCTTGCAACGAAAATTACCTCAATTTTTATTTTAGAAAATAATTCTATTTATTGTTTTAATAAAGGACAAAACAAATTTTAAAAAAAAATGATTTACAAAAGATTATAATAATTCCAGTGAATTTCTAAATACTTACTAAAGTGATGGTGTAAAAACTTGTAGTATTTACATATTTGTTAAAGTTTATTAAAGTTGTATTAAAAGATGAATATATATTATATCAAAACAGATAATGTTTTCCTATTAAATATTTCTTTACGGTGTGGCAATACTTTTGAAATAATTAGGTAGAAAGAACATATCTTATATTTTATCTAGTATATTAGGCAATAATTATTTAACTCCATATTATAACTCAAAAAAATTTATTTCTGAGAAAAGAATAAAAATTAATAATTCCAGTAATCATATATATATATATATATATATATATATATATATATATATATATATATATATATTATATATTTCATATTAAATAAATTATAAACTAAAAAACGTAAAATAGCAAAAAAGCAAAACAAAATATTTAAGGAGTTTCGAAGCAAAGAAGAAAAGAACAGTTCATTGCCAATTGCAGTATTCATATTACTAATTCCTTATTACATGGAATCTATTAATTAGCCAAAGCTACTGAGAAAAAAAATATGTTAAAAAAAAAAAAATCAAAACTTATTCTTAAGTACAAAAAAAAAAACGGTTTAAGATTGAATTGCCAAACATTAAAAACACAAATATATAATAAGTAAATACCATGACTAATAAATTAAAATATTAATAAAATGGAAAGCTAAACAAAAAAAAAAAATATTCTAAAATAATTAATGATGTAGATTATTTATATTTTCCTCTCTATAGTAAAACTTTATTTCAATTTTATAAAAAAGAAGTATATTTTGTTTAAAAGAAAAGAAAGTTTACATTAAAATAAAAAATTCAACTAAATTTATTTTATAACCTTTCATATTGTTTTATTTAATCAATGTATAATAGTATGCCATAATTTTTGCTTATTTTTATTCTTATTTATGATAAATAATTAGAAATCGTTTATTTTATAAAATAAAAATAAAGAATTATAAATAAAATAATTAAAATAACATATAAACATATATAATATTTTTTATGTTCTATAATCATATATATATATATATATATATATATATATATATATATATATATCATATCTCGGAAATAAATTATAAACTAAAATCGTAAAATAGCAAAAAAGCCAAAACCAAAATAACTTTAAGGAGATTTCGAAGCAAAGAAGAAAAGAACAGTTCATTGCCAATTACGGATATTCATATTAATCTAATTCCTTATTTTACATGGAATCTATTAATTAAGCACAAAGCTACTAATAAAAAATCCCAAGTTAAAAAAAAAATCAAAATCGTTACTCTTTCCTGTAACACACACAAAAAAAAAACGGTTTAGAGATTGGGCAGATTGCCAAACATTAAAACACAAAGTAGACAAAAAGTAAAATACTATGGACGATAAATTAAAATACTTAATAAAATGGAAAGCTAAACAAAAATACTCAAAAATCAAGATTCTAAAAATAACTTTAATGATGCAGATTATTTATGATTTTCCTCTCTATAGCTGAAAACTTTATTTCAATTTTATGTCAATAAAGAAGCATTTTTGTTCTCAGAAAGAAAAGAACAAGACCTTTACATTCAAAACCGAACGAAAATTCAACTCAATTTATTTTAATAACCTCTTCATCTAAATTGTCTTCCTATTTAATCAATGTTTAATAGTTTTTTCCATGCCATATTATTGCTTCATTTTTGTTCTTTATTTTATGATCAAATATAGAAATCGTTGTCATTTCTCCTAATAAAAAATCAGAAGAATGTCAGGCAAATAAACAGTAATTACACAACAGCAAAACACCATATAATAGTTTTTTATGTTCTGGAGGGAATCATATATATATATATATATATATATATATATATATATATATATATATATATATATATATATATATATCATATCTCGGAAATAATGAAAAATTAAGTCATAAACTAAAATCGTAAAGTAGCAAAAACACCAAAACCAAAATAACTTTAAAGTGACTTGGTAACAAAGAAGAAAAGAACAGTTCATTGCCAATGACGGATATTCATATTAATCCAATTCCTTATTTTACATGGAATGTATTAATAAAACACAAAGCTGCTACGAAAAATTCCAAGTTATAAAAAAAAATCAAGATCGTTACTCTTTCCTGTTTCAGAAAAAAAAAACGGTTTAGAGATTGGGCAGATTGCCAAACATTAAAACAAAAAAGTAGACAAAAAGTAAAATACCATGGATGATAAATTAAAATACCTAATAAAATGGAAAACCAAACAAAAGTAAACTAAATCAAGATTCTAAAAATAGCTTTAATGATCTAAATTATTTATGATTTTCCTCTCTATCGCTGAAAACTGCTATTTCAATTTTCCTTTAATAAAGAAGCATTTTGGTTCTCAGAAAGAAAAGGACAATGTCTAAACATTTACATTCAAAACCAAACGAAAATTCAACTCAATCTATTTTAATAACCTTTTCATCTAAATTGCTTTACTATTTAATCAATGTATAATAGTTTTTTATGTTCTGGAGTATATCACACACACACACACACACACACACACACACACACACATATATATATATATATATATATATATATATATATATATATATATATATATATATATATATATATATATATATATATATATATATATCATATCTCGGAAATAATGAAACAATAAATCATAAACTAAAATCGTAAAGTAGCAAAAACGCCAAAACCAAAATAACCTTAAAGTGATTTGGAAAACAAAGAAGAAAAGAAAAGTTCATTGCCAATGACGGATATTCATATTAATCTAATTCCTTATTTTACTTGGAATGTATTACTTAATCACAAAAATGTCACGAAAAATTCCAAGTTACAAAAAAAAAATTAAGATCGTTACTCTTTCCTCTAACCGAAAAAAAAACAGTTCAGAGATTGGGCACATTGCCAAACATTAAAATAAAAAATAGATGAAAAGTAAAATACCAGGGACGATAAATTAAATATTAATAAAATGGAAAACCAAACAAAAGTACACTAAATCAAGGTTCTAAAAATAACTTTAATGATGTAGATTATTTATGATATTCCTCTCTATCGCTGTAAACTTTATTTCAACTTTCCGTTATTAAAGAAGCATTTTTGTTCTCAGAAAGAAAAGGACAAGGTCTAAACATTGACATTCAAAACCAATACAAAAATTCAATTCAATTTATTTAATTAACCTCTTTATCTAAATTACCTTCCTATATAATCAATGTATAATAGTTTTTTATGTTCTGGAGTGTATCATATATATATCGGAAATAATGGAACAATAAATCATAAACTAAAATCGTAAAGTAGCAAAAACGCCAAAATAAAATAATCTTAAAGTGATTTGGAAACCAAAGTAAAAAAGAGAAGTTAATTGCCAATGACGTATATTCATATTAATCTAATTCTTTATTTTACATGGAATGTATTAATTAATCATAAAGCTGCTACGAAAAATTCCAAGTTACAAAAAAAAAAAAAAAAAAAAAAAAAAAAAAAAAAAAAAAAAAAAGATCGTTACTCTTTCCTCTAACAGAAAAAAAAAAAACGGTTTAGAGATTGGGCACATTGCCAAACATTAAAATAAAAAATAGATGAAAAGTAAAATACAAGGGACGATAAATTAAAATACCTAATAAAATGGAAAACCAAACAAAAGTACACTAAATCAAGATTCTAAAAATAACTTTAATGGCGTAGATTATTTATAATTTTCCTCTCTATCGCTGAAGACTTTATTTGAATTTTCCGTTAATAAAGAAGCATCTTTGTCCTCAGAAAGAAAAGAACAGGGTCTAAACATTTACATTCCAAATTAAACGAAAGTTCAACTCAATCTATTTTAATAATCTATTCATCTAAACTGACTTCCTATTTAATCAATGTTTAATAGTTTTTTTAATGCCATATTATTGCTTGATTTTTGTTCTTTATTTTATGATCAAATATAGAAATCATTGCCATTTCTCCTAATAAAAAATTGAAGGAATGTCAGGCAAATAAACAGTAATTAGATGACAGTAAAACACAATCGACAAAGAAATTAAAACCTGAATTAGAACCTGAATAACTAATTTCTACTAATAAATATAAATTATAATGTTACCGGTTCTGTTTTTTTTATAAATCTAGGCTTAATTTACTTTCGTGTTTTTCTTAGTTTAGAAGCATTTTAGTTCTAAAAAAAGAAAGAATGGAGGTGTGAACATTAAAATGCAGAAGTAAACAAAAGTTATGCTCAATAATTTTATTTTAATAATTTCTTCTACAATATGAGTACTATCATATAGCAGTCGAGATATGTCACTAGTGACTTCTACGTCATAATGACGTCAGAAATCGGCAGAGATGGGAATTTGATAGCATAAATTTCCCTATCTGACATCATTATGACGCAGATGTCACCTGTGACACATCTCGACTGCAATATGGTAGCACACATGGTCTTCGTATTTATTGCAATTTATTGTATTAACCTTGAAATAATCATACAATTAGAAAACATTTTTCACTTTTATATACCTTCAATTTTATATTGCATGGTTTTATTACATCAACAAAAATTCATTAACAAAAATTGAGAACGTCGTGATATCCTTCAACAATAAAAATAAACTTCCAAAAATAAAGAATGCCAAGAAAAAAACACACAAATTAGACGAAAAAAATACCATGGAAAAAGAAATTAAAATACCAAATTATACTGAAAAAATAAATTGGCAAAACTACATTAAATCTAAGATTGAGACAGAAATTTAATAACAAAATTATAATGATAAGCTATTTCAAGTTTTAATTACCTTTTCTATAGAAATCTTGTTTAATTTACTTATATTTTATTGCTAGTATAGATGTATTTTATTCTAAAAAATTCAAAGGGAAAAGGTCTAAGCATTAAACCACAGAAACAAACGAAAGTTCATCATCAAAAATTGAAATCGTTGCCATTTTTTTCTAACCAAAAAAAATGTAAAAAGTTGGAAGAATGCCAAGTAGATAGGAACATAGTAAAATATCATTCGCAAAAAAATAACGTATCATATTAAATTAAAAATTAAATCGGCAAAACCACACTAAATCAAGAATCTATAAATATCCTTAATAACTGAATTATACTGAAACAGCTAAATTATAATTTTATGGCTTGTTCTTTTCTTTAAACATTTCATTTAATTTACTACCATTTTCATGTTTTATAAAAGAATTTTTGTTCTCAAAATAGAAAGAGAGAAGTGGGAAAATGAAAATTCACAAGCAAACAAGTTAAGCTCAATAGTTTTATTTTAATAATTTCTTCTTCAAAATATCTTCCTATTTATCTTTATTCAGGCTCAACCGTGAAATAAACACTTTGAAAAATACTTTTAATTTTACGTAGTTATAGTATGATTTCCTATTTTAGAGTTTACCAAAGAAAATCGAGATCGTTGCCGAAAATTCAAAGAATGCCAAAGATGAAAACAAAATTTTGAGTAAACGATAAACTCCATGGGCGAAGAAATTGAAATACCCAATTGAACTGAAAAATAAATCAACAAAACCACACTAAATCTACAACCGAGAGAAAAATTTAATAGCAAAATTATACTCATAAAGCTAGATGAAAGTTTGGATTTTTTTTTCTTCTAAAAAATTCGTTTAATTTACTTCCATTTTGATGTTAATGTTGAAGTATATTTGTTTTCAAAAAACAAAGAGCAAAAGTCTAAACATTAAAATACAGAAGCAAACGACAGTTAAACTCAGTTTAATTATAATTGCATCTTGTTCAAAATACCTTCTTGCTTTTCTCAGCT
>CM063507.1:101224199-101254199 GCA_032207245.1 Pardosa pseudoannulata | reverse complement strand
ATAAGGGAGTTTCGAATAACTGAGTTTCTAGAGCATTATTATCCACTCTGGCAAACAAAAAACAAGAAATTATAAACGAGAAATTCTTCGTATAGTTGAATATTTTGTATAAAGGAGATTCGTATAACTGAGTTTCTACTGTCTTATTATCAATGCTCGTAGACACAGCTAGAAATTATAAACGAGAAGTTCTACGTATAACTGAATATTTCATATACGGGAGTTTCGAATAACTGAGTTTCTACGGTTTAATTATCTACGCTGGTAAACAAAAAGCAAGAAAGTATAAACGAGAAGTTTTTCTTATACCTGAATACTTCTTAAAACGGAGTGTCGTATAACTAAGTTTCTACTGTATTATTATCAATTCTAGTAAACGCAGCAAGAAATTATAAACGAGAAGTTCTTCGTTTAACTGAATATTCCATAGAAAGGAGTTTCGAATAACTGAGTTTCTACGGTATTATTATCTACGCTGGTAAACAAAAAGCAAGAAAGTATAAACGAGAAGTTCTTCGTATAGTTTAATATTTTGTATAAAGGAGAGTCGTATAACTGAGTTACCATCGTATGATCAATTCTGGTGAACAAACAAGAAAGGAATTATAGGAGAGAAATTCATCGTATAACTGAATACTTCGTATAAATGAGATTCTATGGCATAGTACATCATTTATAGTAAATGCTGGTAAACAAAAAGCAAGAACTTAAAAAATTCAAAATTTAATACGCAACACATTACAAATCAACCAAACCTTAAACCAAATTAACTAAAAAAATACGCGCACAGAGGTAAAGTAAAAATAAAGCTTTATATTTTCTTTTTATTAAAGTTTCAAAAGGGTTTAAAGTTCCCTATCCCTGCCCTCTTTACTAGTACTTTATGCTTACAGATAAATTGCTTTTCAATATAACTATGTATGATCCATTTATGAGACTGTTATGACATTAAGTAGATAATTATAATTTTTATCTATTTGAAAATATTTTAATAGTCTCTAGAACACAAACCTACTCACGAAATTGTTCTCAAAATTGTACACAAAAAATTGTTGAGAGTGTTCTGACATTAATTAGATAATTATAATTTTTTTATTTGAAAATATTTTAATTTTTTATTTAAAAATATTTTAATTTATAGAAAATATTTTAATAGTCTCTAGAACACAAACCTACTCACGAAATTGTTCTCAAAATTGTACACAAAAAATTGATGAGAGTGTTCTGACATTAATTAGATAATTATAATTTCTTTATTTGAAAATATTTTAATGGTCTCTAGAACACAAACCTACTCACGAAATTGTTCTCAAAATTGTATACAAAAATTGATGAGAGTGTTGTCATTAATTAGATAATTATAATTTTTTTATTTGAAAATATTTTAATAGTCTCTAAAATACAAACTTACTCACGAAATTGTTCTCAAAACTGTACACAAAATTGATTAGTGTTATGACATTAACTAGATAATTATAATTTTTTTTTATTTGAAAATATTTTACTTTTCTAAAACACAAGCTTACTCACGAAATTGTTCTCAAAATTGTACACACAAAATTGATAAGAGTGTTCTCACATTATTTAGATAATTACAATTTTTTTTATTTGAAAATATTTTTAATAGATTCTAAAACACACAATTACTTACGAAATTACTCATGAATTACTCTCAAACTTAAAATAATAATCTAGTAGATTAATAAATAAACCGAATAAACAAAAAAATTATATTTAAGTGTAATGTCTGTTCCGATACATAAAATGTGTAACCTTTATTTTCTTTTCTCTACAAATCTTTAGATCAAAAATGTAAATAAAACATGTGTACGTATGTCCTTTTTATCTTTTATAAAAGGCAATCAAAACTCTATTTTTCATTTTTTCTTTAATAGAATGTACAACAACAAAAGAATCAATCGTTCTAAAATTGTATGAAACTTAGTTATAAGAAATTGATTACCACTGCACGTCAACAGAAAAAACCGTTAGATAGCTTACCTGCTAACCGTCAACAACTCCTGAGACTGAAGTTTCCTAGCGCAACAGGCATTTCCGAGCTTGGCGACGAAAAAACTTTCAGTGATAGAGGCTGAAATCTGGCACTCCTTCCGCTGACATTGCCATCGCGCTGAATTCGACTACCGCGCGTGCGCGAACTCGGAATGAAGTATAAGCCACGTGACATCTCATAGCCAGCAGTTACAATAAAAGAAAATAAAAAGTAGAAATATTCTCCCAGTTTCTCTATTCTCTGATTCTTCTGGGAGAATTGTTCGATATTTTTGGTTTCAGAAGGCGCTCCAGGTCCACAACACAGTCGTCAACTTCTGTAGCCCAGCGTCGCTGGCCGTGCCACGAAACGGGGAGAATTTTTAGGGCGGATTTCAGTCGAAAGTTGAAAGTTTTGATACGCTCTTTTGCTCCGATAAAATTCCGACTTGTAGCTGACGGCGGTGAAGTGTCATGGCGGCCGTTCTTATCCCGTCATGTGTTGTTCTTAAAAACTACGGCACTTGCTGTGAAAGTAGTTGTACAGGGTGCTTGATAAAGATTCTCGTTCTCGTCTTGAAGAGATATTCGCATTATTTTTTTCGCTATGGAATAAATAAATATGGAAATTTTTGTGGATAGTTAATGTTAGCTTGTTCGTACTTCATATACTATTATGTTATAATTGGTTTCATCTACTAATGTATCTTTCGTGGCCGTGAAGTAGATTTCATTAGCGTAAAGTAGAGTAAACAATATCCTGCTAATAGTATTCTCAATCCGTGTAGGTGTAGATTGGAGGCTTATATCAGAAGCGACGGAGGCAATTCTATCTGGCGTCCATGTTCGCTACCGGAAATATGAGCTCTACGTGAACAGAAAAATCAAATAAAAACACGTTTGACATTTTTTTTTACTTCAAAATTCAGAGTCAGTTTGTTCTTGAATATTTAAAGCTAGCTTTAAAAGTGTAATCTGACGAAACAATCATGTTTGAGTAATTTTTTGATTTACGCTTAGTAGAGTAAATAAACAAGATTTTATTATCTATAAACATAAAGTTGTTATGCGGTATCATTTTTTTTTCAGCATCCACAAGTTTCTAAAATTTGTAAATTGATAATGACGCCATTTTCTTCAACAACAGAAAATCTTCGATACTCTATTCCATAATTTTTTAATTCAGTCACAAGAGCATGGATTAGTATTAGTATATATATTATTGCATATGTTCGTCTTTTATAGATAATAAAGGGGAATGTAATCTTATTAAAAACATTTTCTTGAATAGTAAAACTATTTTTAAATTTCACTGTAATTTCTAAAATTAAAGTTATTAAAATTTTTCTAGTTTGTTTATCGTAACACTTAAAGTTTAATTTTTCTAAGATCTTTGGCTTTTGTATTGTTTTTAAACTAAATTTAAAGCATGCGACAGATACGTCTGAGATTTTTCTTTTTTAATAACTTTTAGGTAAAGTTAATAAACATTATTTCCTCTAATACGGTTATTTAAAAGTTAATTGATTTCAGTAAGAATTATATTCTATTAAGATGATAATTTTGATTTTATTCTATATGTTTTTAAAAATTGGGAAACAGGACATTGAAGCCATTTCCATGCTTTTAAGAAAACAAATTACCTTTATTCAGTTTTCTGCAATTTTTTACTGCAATCGCACGATGCTGACTAGGGTATACGTATGTAAATTTCAGAATACGTTAATCTTAATCGATATTAAAAGGGTAATAATAGTTGCTTACCCAAAGTTATTTTTTGTATTTTAAAATAGTTTTAATAGTTTTCAATTCTTTAGCATACATTCGATTAAAATATTTTTCTATTACTCGCTTTAGTTGAATATCGATATATTTATTTTTAATACACTCAACTTATATAGATATTCATATAGAAATAACACTTTCTTACCAAAAGTCATTTACTTGTATTTTACAGTAGTTTTTGAAATTCTTAGAGTACATTCATTTTGAAATTTTAACGATTACTTGCTTATTTATCACAAAATACAATTGCTTTTGCAAAATTTTAATTAGTTTGTTATATATATTTTTGAATGTATTCAGATTTTATAGGTATTAAAAGGAAAATAATATTTGCTTACCAAAAGCAATTTTCTTGTATTTTAAAACAGTCTTTAATATTCTTAAAATAAATCCATTTTAAACTTTTATTTTCTGTTAATCACAAAAAAAAAAAAAAATTATCACAGTCTTTTCCAAAATTTCAGATATTTTGTTTCGTGAGAGCCTTTGTGTTGGTAAAAATATTTTTATATCATATTGTCATCTAAGATAAATATGCCTAGGATATTTTATTTATAGCTAAAGTAAAGAATATAAATATTATTTCATTCTCAATGAAATGCCATAAAATGGACATAAACTTTTATTAGGATTTAAAATTCCTACTTTTCTGAATTACAACTTTTTGAAATTGATGCCATTTGTTTGTTTTTTGGCAGAATAAATGACCTTAGATGTTCTTTCAGCACATCTTTAATCCGGGGACAAGATGTTTAGTAATGTATCGATAAATATATTTTTAATACGTTTAAATTATATAAATATGAAAATAGAAAAACGCTTACTGAAAGTCTTGTATTCTAAACCAGTCTTTAATACTCTAAAAATAAATCCATTTTAAACTTTTATTTTCTGTTAATCACAAAAAACTTTTGTATTACAGTCTTTTCCAAAATTTCAGATATTTTGTTTCGTGAGAGCTTTTGTGCTGGTAAAACTATCTTTAGAACATATTATCATCTAAGATAAATACGGCTGAGATATTTTATTTATAGCGAAAGTAGAGAATATAAATATTATTTCATTCTCAATGAAACGCCAAGAAATTGATATGAACTTTTATTAGGATTTAAAATTCCTACTTTTCTGAATTACGAGTTTCTGAAATTGATGCCATTTCTTTGTTTTTTAAGAGAACAAATGACCTTAGATGTTCTTTTCAGTACATCTTTAATCCAAGGACAAGATTCTGAGTAGGGTATCGATTAGTATATTTTTTAATATTTTCAAATTATATAAATGCCAAAATAGAAAAAACATTTGCTTACTAAAAGTCATGTTCTTGTATTTTAAAGCAGTTTCTAAAATTCTTTGTGTACATTCATTTTGAAATTTTTACGATTACTTGCTCCTTTATCATAAACTACAAATGCTTCTCCAAAATTTCAATTATTTTCTTTCGTGCATGTATATTTTTGAATGTATTCAGACTTTATAGGTATTGAAAGGCAAATAATATTTTCTTACCAAAAGTAATTTTCTTGTATTTTAAAACAGTCTTTAATATTCTTAAAATAAATGCATTTTAAACTTTTATTTTCTGTTAATCACAAAATTTTTAGCACACTTTTTTCCAAAATTTCAGATACATTGTTTCGTTGATGCCTTTGTGTTGGTAAAAATATCTTTATAGCATATTATCATATAAGATAAATACACCAAGGATATTTAATTTATAGCTAAAGTAAAGAACATAAATATTATTTAATTCTCAGTGAAAGACCATAAAATTGACATAAACTTTTATTAGGATTTAAAATTTCTACTTTTCTAAATTACGAGTTCCTGAAATTGATGCCATTTCTTTGTTTTTTAAGAGAATAAAAGATCTTAGATGTTTTTTTAAGTACATCTTTAATCCAAGGACAAGGTGCTGAATAGGATATCGATAAGTATATTTTTAATAAGTTCAAATTACATAAATGTTAAAATAGAAAAAACACTTGCTTACTAAAAGTCACTTTCTTCTATTTTAAAACAGTCTTTAATATTCCTAAAAAAATCCATTTTAATCTTTTATTTTCTATTAATCGAAAAAAACTTTTTGTCCCAGTCTTTTCCAAAATTTCAGATATTTTGTTTCGTGAGAGTCTTTGTGTTGGTAAAAATATCTTTATATCATATTATCATCTAAGATAAATATACTTGGGATATTTTATTTATAGCTAAAGTAAAGAATATAAATAATATTTCATTCTCAATGAATCGCTAGAAAATTGCCATAAACTTTTCTTGGGATTTAAAATTCCTACTTTTCTGAATTACGAGTACCTGAAATCGATGCCATTTCTTTTTTTTTAAGAGAATAAAAGATATTAGATTTTTTTTTCAGTACATGTTTCATTTAAGGACACGATTCTGAGTAGGGTATCGATTAGTATATTTTTTAATATTTTCAAATTATATAAATACTAAAATAGAAAAAATATTTGCTTACAAAGTCATGTTCTTGTATTTTAAAGCAGTTTCTAAAATTCTTTGTGTACATTCATTTTGAAATTTTTACGATTACTTGCTCCTTTATCACAAAATACAATTGCTGCTCCAAACTTTCAATTGCTTTGTTTTGTGTGTGTATATTTTCAATGTATTCAAACTTTATATGTATTAAAAGGAAAATAATATTTGCTTACCAAAAGAAATTTTCTTGTATTTTAAAACACACTTTAATATTCTTAAAATAGATCCATTTTAAACATTTATTTTCTGTTAATCACAAAAAAAAAAAAATTTATCACAGACTTTTCCAAACTTTCAGATATTTTGTTTCGCGAGAGACTTTGCGTCGTTAAAAATATCTTTATAACATATTGTCATCTAAGATAAATACGCCTAGGTTATTTAATTTATAGCTAAAGTAAAAAATATAAATATTATTTCATTCTCAGTGAAACACCATAAAATTGACATAAACTTTTATTAGGATTTAATATTTCTACTTTTCTAAATTACGAGTTTCTGAAATTGATGCCATTTCTTTGCTTAATAATAGAATAAATGACCTTAGATGTTCTTTTCAGTACATCTTTATTTCAAGGACAGGATTTTGAGTAGCGTATCGCTAAATATATTTTGCAATACGTTCAAATTATGTAGATATTAAAATAGAAATAACATTTGCATATAAAAGTCATTTTCTTGTATTTTAATGCAATCGTAAAAACTGTTAAGGTAAATCCATTTTAAACTTTTACTTTTTGTTAATCAAAAAAAAAATTATGACACTCTTTTCCAAAATTCAAGATATTTTGTTTCGTGAGAGCGTTTGTGTTGGTAAAACTATCTTTATAAATATTAACATCTAAGATAAATACGCCTGGGATATTTTATTTATAGCTAAAGTAAAGAATATAAATATTATTTCATTCTCAATGAAACGCCATAAAATTGACATAAACTTTTATTAGGATTTAAAATTCCTACTTTTCTAAATTACGAGTTTCTGAATCTGATGCCATTTCTTTGTTTTTAAAGAAAATAAATTACCTTAGATGCTCTTTTCGGTACATCTTTATTTCAAGGACAAGATTTTGAGTAGAATATCTCTAAATATATTTTGCAATAAGTTCAAATTACGTAGATAGTAAAATATAAATAACATTTGCTTATAAAAGTCGTTTTCTTGTATGTTAAAGCAATCTTTAAAACTGTTAAAATAAATCCCTTTTAAACTTTTAATTTTTTTTAATCACAAAAAAATTATGACAGTCTTTTCCGAAATTTCAGATATTTTGTATCGTGGGAGCCTTTGTGTTGGTAAAAATATCTTTATAACATATTATCATTGAAGATAAATACGCCTGGGATATTTTATTTATAGGTAAAGTAAAGAATATAAATACTATTTCATTATCAATGAAACGCCATAAAATTGACATAAACTTTTATTAGGATTTAAAATTCCTACTTTTCTAAATTAAGAATAAGTATCTGAAACTGATGCTATTTCTTTAAGACAGTAAATGAATTTAGATGTTCTTTTGAGTACATCTTTAATCCAAGGACAAGATGCTGAATAGGGTATCGATAAGTATATTTTTTAATAGTTGAAATTACATAAAGTCTAAAATAGAAATAACATTTGCTTACTAAAAGTAATTTTCTTGTATTTTAAAGCAATCTTTAAAACTGTTAAAATAAATCCATTTTAAACTTTGATTTTTTTGTTAATCACAAAAAAAAGTTTATGACAGTCTTTTCCAAAATTTCAGATATTTCGTTTCGTGAGATCTTTTCTATGGGTAAAATATCTTTATACCATATTATCATCGAAGATAAATAGGCCTGGGTTATTTTATTTATAGCTAAAGTAAAGAATATAAATATTATTTCATTCTCATTAAAAAGCCATAAAATTAACATAAACTTTTATTAGGATTTAAATTTCCTACTTTTCTGAATTACGAGTTTCTGAAACTGATGCTATTTCTTTGTTTTTTAATAGAATAAATTACCTTAGATGTTCTTTTCAGTACATCTTTATTTCAAGGACAAGATTTTGAGTAGGGTATCGCTAAATATATTTTGCAATACATTCAAATTATGTAGATATTAAAATAGAAATAACATTTTCTTATAAAAGTCATTTTCTTGTATTTTAAAGCAATCTTTAAAACTGTTAAAAAAATCCCTTTTAAACTGTTATTTTTTTTTAATCACAAAAATATTATGACAGTCTTTTCCAAAATTTCAGATATTTTGTATCATGGGAGCCTTTGTGTTGGTAAAAATATCTTTATATCGTATTATCATCTAAGATAAATACGCCTTTTATATTTTATTTATAGCTAAAATAAAGAATATAAATATTATTTCATTCTCAATGGAACACCAGTAAATTGACATAAAATTTTATTAGGATTTAAAATTTTACTTTTCGGAATTATTATTTTTTGAAATGGATGCCATTTTTTTGTTTAACAGAATAAATGACCTTCGATATTCTTATCAGTACAGCTTTAACCCAAGGATAAGATGCTGAGTAGAATATCGCTAAGTATATTTTGTAAAACGTTCAAATTATGTGGATGTTAAAATAGAAAAAACGCTTACCAATTTTCTTGTATTTTAAAGCAGTTTTTAAAATTCTTACAGTACCTTCATTTTGAAATTTTTACGAATGCTTGTTTTTTTAATAAATAACAAAATCTTTTCCAAAATTTTAGATACTTTTTTCGGGAGAATTCTTGTGTTAAAAATAGCGTTAAAACTTTTTTCATGTGAGATAATATGCGTGTGATTTTTTTAATAATTGTAAAGAAAATAAAAACATTATTTCCCTTTTAAAGAAACATTCTATAACTGTCAGAAACTACTAGCATATAACCCGTCATATGAAGGGGTCAGTAAAAGTTTTAATTTTCCAGAATTGTAAAGTACCCTATGAAGCAGATTAAAAAAAATGGTTTGTTTTTTGGCTGAGAATTACCCTATGAAGCAGATAAAAAAATGGCTTGTTTTTTGGCTGAGAATTACCCTATGAAGCAGATAAAAATAATGGTTTGTTTTTTGGCTGAGAATTACCCTATGAAGCAGATAAAAAAAATGGTTTGTTTTTTGGCTGAGAATTACCCTATGAAGCAGATTAAAAAAATGGTTTGTTTTTTTGGCTGAGAATTACCCTATGAAGTAGATAAAAAAATGGTTTGTTTTTTGGCTGAGAATTATCCTATGAAGCAGATAAAAAAATGGTTTGTTTTTTGGCTGAGAATTACCCTATGAAGCAGATAAAAAAAAGGTTTGTTTTTTGGCTGAGAATTACCCTATTAAGCAGATAAAAAATGGTTTGTTTTTTGGCTGAGAATTACCCTATGAAGCAGATAAAAAAATGGTTTGTTTTTTTGGCTGAGAATTATCCTATGAAGCAGATAAAAAAAATGGTTTGTTTTTTGGCTGAGAATTACCCTATGAAGCAGATAAAAAAAATGGTTTGCTTTTTGGCTGAGAATTACCCTATGAAGCAGATAAAAAAGGTTTGTTTTTTGGCTGAGAATTACCCTATGAAGCAGATAAAAAAATGGTTTGTTTTTTAGCTGAGAATTATCTGGTACATGCTCAATAATTTATTTCTATTTTCATCTAAAGTATCCCGATACTGTGAATGAAGTTTAGAATCGCAGTGAATTTATTTAAAAAGTAATTTAAAGTTTTCTTAACTACGTCGAAATTATCGTTAAGTTCTTCCAATTTTTTTTCTCCACAGTAATTAATGGAAGTAAAGGAATGAAACTATCATTTCCACTACACCTTGGAGGTAGATAGAATTTGCAATTAATATCTGTGATAAAATTTTTATTGCAACAAAAAATAATCGATGATTCAATTTAATGTTATCACATTTGTATCTAATCTATTATTATTTAAGCTAAATATAAAAGAAAATTTTTTACGTAATATCTAAGTTCAGGGATAAAATGTATGATTATGATGCAGACGATAGTTTAATTGAAAATAAGAAATAATTAAATGAGATGGTTAAAGGAATGACGTCATAATGCTAGAAAAAATGTTATTTTTACCTATTTATTGTGTGACAAATTGATAAATTTAATCGTCTGATCTTAACCGGGTAAAATAGTGGCATTCAATGCTAGAAAAGGGGAAGGGGGTGGATTTCGAACGTTGCTAATCCTAACTTATCAAGAATCCAATATGGATGCCTCTATCCATTCCAGGTACAACCGCGTCATATATTCGAGGACAGACACACAGATAACTTAGGCTATTATTATATAGAGGATCATTTTAATTGAAAATCTAAAAGTTTCTAAAAGGAAAGGATCAGTCAAAGATGCCATTTCTTTGTTTCTTAAGAGAATAAATGTCCTCAGATTCATTTATGATATTTTAACTTCTAAAAGGAGAGGATCAGTCAAAGATGCCATTTCTTTGTTTCTTAAGAGAATAAATGTCCTAAGATTCACTTATTATATTTTTACTTCTAAAAGGAGAGGATCAGTCAAAGATGCCATTTCTTTGTTTCTTAAGAGAATAAATGTCCTAAGATTCACTTATTTTATTTTTACTTCTAAAAGAAGAGGATCAGTCAAAGATGCCATTTCTTTGTTTCTTAAGAGAATAAATGTCCTAAGATTCACTTATTATATTTTTACTTCTAAAAGGAGAGGATCAGTCAAAGATGCCATTTCTTTGTTTCTTAAGAGAATAAATGTCCTAAGATTCACTTATTATATTTTTACTTCTAAAAGGAAAGGATCAGTCAAAGATGCCATTTCTTTGTTTCTTAAGAGAATAAATGTCCTAAGATTCACTTATTATATTTTTACTTCTAAAAGGAGAGGATCAGTCAAAGATGCCATTTCTTTGTTTCTTAAGAGAATAAATGTCCTAAGATTCACTTATTATATTTTTACTTCTAAAAGAAGAGGATCAGTCAAAGATGCCATTTCTTTGTTTCTTAAGAGAATAAATGTCCTAAGATTCACTTATTATATTTTTACTTCTAAAAGGAGAGGATCAGTCAAAGATGCCATTTCTTTGTTTCTTAAGAGAATAAATGTCCTAAGATTCACTTATTATATTTTTACTTCTAAAAGGAGAGGATCAGTCAAAGATGCCATTTCTTTGTTTCTTAAGAGAATAAATGTCCTAAGATTCACTTATTATATTTTTACTTCTAAAAGGAGAGGATCAGTCAAAGATGCCATTTCTTTGTTTCTTAAGAGAATAAATGTCCTAAGATTCACTTATTATATTTTTACTTCTAAAAGGAAGAGGATCAGTCAAAGATGCCATTTCTTTGTTTCTTAAGAGAATAAATGTCCTAAGATTCACTTATTATATTTTTACTTCTAAAAGGAAGAGGATCAGTCAAAGATGCCATTTCTTTGTTTCTTAAGAGAATAAATGTCCTAAGATTCACTTATTATATTTTTACTTCTAAAAGGAGAGGATCAGTCAAAGATGCCATTTCTTTGTTTCTTAAGAGAATAAATGTCCTAAGATTCACTTATTATATTTTTACTTCTAAAAGGAGAGGATCAGTCAAAGATGCCATTTCTTTGTTTCTTAAGAGAATAAATGTCCTAAGATTCACTTATTATATTTTTACTTCTAAAAGGAGAGGATCAGTCAAAGATGCCATTTCTTTGTTTCTTAAGAGAATAAATGTCCTAAGATTCACTTATTATATTTTTACTTCTAAAAGGAGAGGATCAGTCAAAGATGCCATTTCTTTGTTTCTTAAGAGAATAAATGTCCTAAGATTCACTTATTATATTTTTACTTCTAAAAGGAGAGGATCAGTCAAAGATGCCATTTCTTTGTTTCTTAAGAGAATAAATGTCCTAAGATTCACTTATTATATTTTTACTTCTAAAAGGAGAGGATCAGTCAAAGATGCCATTTCTTTGTTTCTTAAGAGAATAAATGTCCTAAGATTCACTTATTATATTTTTACTTCTAAAAGGAGAGGATCAGTCAAAGATGCCATTTCTTTGTTTCTTAAGAGAATAAATGTCCTAAGATTCACTTATTATATTTTTACTTCTAAAAGGAGAGGATCAGTCAAAGATGCCATTTCTTTGTTTCTTAAGAGAATAAATGTCCTAAGATTCACTTATTATATTTTTACTTCTAAAAGAAGAGGATCAGTCAAAGATGCCATTTCTTTGTTTCTTAAGAGAATAAATGTCCTAAGATTCACTTATTATATTTTTACTTCTAAAAGGAGAGGATCAGTCAAAGATGCCATTTCTTTGTTTCTTAAGAGAATAAATGTCCTAAGATTCACTTATTATATTTTTACTTCTAAAAGAAGAGGATCAGTCAAAGATGCCATTTCTTTGTTTCTTAAGAGAATAAATGTCCTAAGATTCACTTATTATATTTTTACTTCTAAAAGAAGAGGATCAGTCAAAGATGCCATTTCTTTGTTTCTTAAGAGAATAAATGTCCTAAGATTCACTTATTATATTTTTACTTCTAAAAGGAGAGGATCAGTCAAAGATGCCATTTCTTTGTTTCTTAAGAGAATAAATGTCCTAAGATTCACTTATTATATTTTTACTTCTAAAAGGAGAGGATCAGTCAAAGATGCCATTTCTTTGTTTCTTAAGAGAATAAATGTCCTAAGATTCACTTATTATATTTTTACTTCTAAAAGAAGAGGATCAGTCAAAGATGCCATTTCTTTGTTTCTTAAGAGAATAAATGTCCTAAGATTCACTTATTATATTTTTACTTCTAAAAGAAGAGGATCAGTCAAAGATGCCATTTCTTTGTTTCTTAAGAGAATAAATGTCCTAAGATTCACTTATTATATTTTTACTTCTAAAAGGAAGAGGATCAGTCAAAGATGCCATTTCTTTGTTTCTTAAGAGAATAAATGTCCTAAGATTCACTTATTATATTTTTACTTCTAAAAGAAGAGGATCAGTCAAAGATGCCATTTCTTTGTTTCTTAAGAGAATAAATGTCCTAAGATTCACTTATTATATTTTTACTTCTAAAAGGAGAGGATCAGTCAAAGATGCCATTTCTTTGTTTCTTAAGAGAATAAATGTCCTAAGATTCACTTATTATATTTTTACTTCTAAAAGGAGAGGATCAGTCAAAGATGCCATTTCTTTGTTTCTTAAGAGAATAAATGTCCTAAGATTCACTTATTATATTTTTACTTCTAAAAGGAGAGGATCAGTCAAAGATGCCATTTCTTTGTTTCTTAAGAGAATAAATGTCCTAAGATTCACTTATTATATTTTACTTCTAAAAGAGAGGATCAGTCAAAGATGCCATTTCTTTGTTTCTTAAGAGAATAAATGTCCTAAGATTCACTTATTATATTTTTACTTCTAAAAGGAGAGGATCAGTCAAAGATGCCATTTCTTTGTTTCTTAAGAGAATAAATGTCCTAAGATTCACTTATTACATTTTTACTTCTAAAAGGAAGATCAGTCAAAGATGCCATTTCTTTGTTTCTTAAGAGAATAAATGTCCTAAGATTCACTTATTATATTTTTACTTCTAAAAGAAGAGGATCAGTCAAAGATGCCATTTCTTTGTTTCTTAAGAGAATAAATGTCCTAAGATTCACTTATTATATTTTTACTTCTAAAAGAAGAGGATCAGTCAAAGATGCCATTTCTTTGTTTCTTAAGAGAATAAATGTCCTAAGATTCACTTATTACATTTTTACTTCCAAAAGAGGATCAGTCAAAATCATTTCTTTGTTTCTTAAGAGAATAAATGTCCTAAGATTCACTTATTATATTTTACTTCTAAAAAAGATCAGTCAAAGATGCCATTTCTTTGTTTCTTAAGAGAATAAATGTCCTAAGATTCACTTATTATATTTTACTTCTAAAAGAGAGGATCAGTGATGATTCTTTTTCAAGAGAATAAATTCTAAGACACTTTAGTTTTTACTTCAAAAGAGAATCAGTCAAAGATATTCTTGTTTCAAGAGTTAAAGTTAGATTATTATTACATTTTTACAAAAGATACGATTATTTTTCTTATTTTTCAATACTCGGAACTTTTATCGATGTTAGTAGGTAAATAAAAGATAGTCCCCAAAATCATAACCTTGTATTTTAAATTAGTCTGAAAGTATATTCGATTACGGTACATTTAATTAAAAAAAATTTATTACTCGTTTCTTTATCACAGAAAAAAATAATTATCCAAAATTCCTTTAGTTTTATATCGCATATGTATATTTTTGGATACTTTCAACCTATATAGGTTTGAAATGGAAAATAGTACTTGCTTATCAAAAATTATTTTCTTGTATTTTAAAACAGTTTTTAATATTCTTACAATATATTATTTTTAAACTTTTCATATTGTTTGTTTTTATCCCCAAAATAAAATGCTTTTCCATAATAGCTGTCCAAAATTTCACAAATCTTGTTTCGTGAGAGCCTTTGTGTTTGGTAAAAATATCTTTATAAGATATTATCATCGAAGATAAATACACGTTTTCTATAAAATGTTTTTCCATAGCTTTATAATACATTATCATTCGAGATAAATGTGTCTGTGATTTTTGTTATCACTAATAAGAAATAAATATTATTTAACTCTGAATGAGACATTCTAAAATTGACGTAGAATATTATTTTGACTGAAAATCCACAAATTTTTAGAATCCAAGAATCACACATTGATAACATTTCTTTTTTTTCCTTCTTTTTCTTTTATTTTCTTTTACTTTTTTTAGAGAGAGAGAGTATAAATGATCTGAGATATTCTTTTCAGTATATTTTTAATGCAAGAACAAGATGCTGTACTTAGCATCGATAAGTATAATTTAAACACTTTCAGCCTATATAGATATTAAAAGAGAAATTACGCTTTCTTACCAAAAGTCATTTTCTTTTTATTATAAAGCAGTTTTAAAAAAATCGTAGAGTACATTTATTTGGAAAATTTTTAAGATTACTTGTTTGTTTACCCCAAAAACAAAGGCTTTTTCCCCAAAATTTCAGATATCTTTTTTCGTGAGAACAACACTTCTGTTAAAAATAGCTTTATACTATGTTATTATACGAGATAACTGTATTATTTAAACACTTTCAGCCTATATAGATATTAAAAGAGAAATTACGCTTTCTTTCCAAAAGTCATTTTCTTTTTATTATAAAGCAGTTTTTAAAAAATCGTAGAGTACATTTATTTGGAAAATTTTTAAGATTACTTGTTTGTTTACCCCAAAAACAAAGGCTTTTTCACCAAAATTTCAGACATCTTTTTTCGTGGGAACAACACTTCTGTTAAAAATAGCTTTATACTATGTTATTATACGAGATAACTGTATGACTATACTACATTATCATTAGATATTCTTTTAATAATAATGAAATAATAATGAAATAATAATGAAGTATTAGAATGTTAATTTTTGAGAAGGTTCAAATTTATAGATATTAAAAGGGATTATCAAAAGATTTTTTTTTTTTTTTTGCAACTTAAAGCAGTTTTTAAAATTATTAGTATACATTCAATTTAAATTATTATTACTCGTTTGTTTAATCTAAAAAATAAAGTTTCAAATTTTAGATAAAAACCAAAATTTTAGATGAAATCCAAAATTGCTTTTATAATAATAGCCTAAGTTATCTATCCATCTGTCCTGGAACTTATGAAGCGGTTAGACCTGGAATGGATAGGGGCATCCATATTGGATTCTTAATGAGTTATGCTTAGCAAAATTAAAGTAAGTCTTTAAAATGTTCAAAATCCCCTCCTTCCTCTATTTCATTTTTTATTATTTAATACCATTCTTCCAAACCCTATTTTCCCCTGTTAAGAGCAGGGGATTAAATTTATCATTTTATCACATAATATATATATAATATATATAATAAGATATATATTTTATATATATATATATAAAATATATATATATATTGTTGTTTTTTTTTTTTGAAAATAGCCTTTTTTTCTAGCATTATAACGCCATTTCTTTAACTATCTCATTTAATCATTTCTTATTTTAAATTATTTAAATAGGCATTATTTTCATATGTTTTATCTCTGAGCTTACATATGAAGTAAACAATTTTCTTTTGTATTTGGCTTAAATAACAGATTAGGTACATATGTGATAATTTTAATTTAAATCATCGATTATTTTTTGTTGCAATGAAAATTTATCACTGTTATTAACAAGAAATTCTATCTACCTTCAGGGTGTAGTGGAAATGATAGCTTCATTCTTTTACTTTTTTTTAATTACTGTGGCAAAATAATTGGTAAGAACTTAACGATAATTTCGACGTAGCTAAGAAAACTTTGAACTATCTTTCTAAATGAATTCAATGTGATTCTAAACTACATTCACAGTATCGGGATACTTTAGAGGAGTATGAAGATAAACAAATTATTGAGCTTGTACCAAATAATTCTTAACCAAAAACCAAACCATTTTTTTTACCTACCTCATAGGGTACTTTACAATTCTGGAAAATTAAAACTTTTACTGATCCCGTCATATGACATGCTAATTTTTAATAATGGTCTAGATTTAAAAAATCTATTTTTAACATTTCAAGTAATGTATTTTTTAAATTAAAATAAATATATGATAAATGAAAAAAAGATGAAATTCCCTTAACCGCCAGATAATTTTTGAAATATGTGTATAAGAAAACAGATTTTTAGGTTATATTGATATATATGTACACAAAAACTTTAAAAGGATCTTATTTATAAACTGAAAAAAACAATTAAAAACTTGAAAAATTAATTAAAGTTAACATTTATCTGGGTAAACATAAAATGTTATCATTTAAATGAAATCCATAATTTTAGATAAGATTAAAAATTTTAGATGTTTTGTTTATATGACCCTAATCGTGTTAAAACTGGGCTCTAAAAAGCGTTATCATATAGAAATAAGTAATGTTTTTAATTCATACAGCATTTTATATCATACAGCATCTTGTCATTGAATTAAAAACAAATCAGAAGATGCTGTATGATGTACTTTTAAATAGGTTTTATTAGGTTTAGAACTGGTTAATTTCTTCTTTCTTTTCGCTAGATTCAATCGTTATGTCTCGGGAACTTTTGTAGTAAAACTTTTTGTAGTAAAACTTTTATAAGTTAAAAATATCATTCATACATATCTGATATGTAATAAATCATTCTTTTTAAATGAAAGCGCGTAATACTTGCTTTTGTTTCTATAAAATATTATTTAAAAAATTATATTGCGGACGAAAAATTAGTAAATAATTAGATATTTTTTTTTAAATTTCAAATTTCTTACTATATTTTTTATTTAAATTTTTTGTTCCAAATCGTTTGTTTATCACAAAACTTAAAATTCTGTGCCAAAACTTCAAGTGTTTTGGTCGTATGCACTCTTGTTTTAAAACTAGCTTTAAAACGTGTCGCATGACATAACTAAGCGAGATAACTGCATTAGGTAACTATGCCCGGTATTTTCGTTTTTCAATAAATATAATAAATTATATTTATTGATATAATTTTCAATAAATTATATTTATTATAAAATTGTATTTCAGACTTAAAAGTAGTAACTAATTAGGAACTTTTCTAAAGAAATTAAAATTTCTTATCATATTTTTCATTTAAAACTTTTTCCCTAACGTGTTTATCACAAAACTTAAAATGTTTTGCAAAAATTTCAAATGTTTTGGTTGTATGCACTCTTGCTGTTTTGAAACTAGCTTTAAAATATGTAACATGACATAAGTACGCGAGATGACTACATGAGATAACGTGAGATAACTACGCCTGGTAGTTTTGTTTTTTAATAACTCTAACGTATTCTAAAATATAATATTTATAAAATTCTATTGCAGAAGTAAAAATAGTAAATAATTAGATATTTGATTAAAAATTCAAATTTCTTAATATATTTTGCATTTAACATTTTTTCATAACTCGATTGTTTATCACAAAACTCAAAATGCTTTGATAAAATTTCAAATCTGTTGGTCGTATGCATTCTTGTTGTTTTAAATCTAGCTTTACAACATGACATAACTATGCGAGATAAATACATGAGATAACTACCCCTGTTATTTTTTTGATAACTCTAACGTACTCTATAATATAATATTTATAAAATTGTTTAGTAGACGTAAAAATAGTAAATAATTAGATATTTGATTAAAAATTCAAATTTCTTAATATATTTTGCATTTAACATTTTTTCTATAACACAACTGTTTATCACAAAGCTCAAAATGCTTTGATAAAATTTCAAATCTGTTGGTCGTATGCATTCTTGTTGTTTTAAATCTAGCTTTACAACATGACATAACTATGCGAGATAAATACATGAGATAACTACCCCTGTTATTTTTTTGATAACTCTAACGTACTCTATAATATAATATTTATAAAATTGTTTAGTAGACGTAAAAATAGTAAATAATTAGATATTTGATTAAAAATTCAAATTTCTTAATATATTTTGCATTTAACATTTTTTGTATAACACAACTGTTTATCACAAAGCTCAAAATGCTTTGATAAAATTTCAAATCTGTTGGTCGTATGCATTCTTGTTGTTTTAAATCTAGCTTTAAAACGTGCAACATGACATAACTAAGCTATATAACTACATGAGATAACTCGTCTGTTATTTTTTTAATAACTCTAACGTACTTTATAATATAATTATTAAAAATTTTTTATTGTAGACGTAAAAATAGTAAATAATTCGATGTTTGAAAAAAAATTCAAATTTCTTAATATATTTTGCATTTAACATTTTTTGTATAACACAACTGTTTATCACAAAGCTCAAAATGCTTTAATAAAATATCAAATCTGTTGGTCGTATGCATTCTTGTTGTTTTAAATCTAGCTTTACAACATGACATAACTATGCGAGATAAATACATGAGATAACTACCCCTGTAATTTTTTTAATACCTCTAACGTACTCTATAATATAACATTTATAAAATTGTAATGTAGATTTAAAAATAGTAAATAATTAGGTATTTTTCTAAAAAAAAGTTTAATTTCTTATCATACATTTGATTTAAAATTTTTTCTCTAACTCGCTTCTTTATTACAAAACTCAAAATGCTTTGTCAAAATATCCAATCTTTTGAGCGTATGCACTCTTGTTGTTTTAAAAATAGCTTTAAAACGTGTAACATGACATAAATACGAGAAATAACTACTCGAGATAACGTGAGATAACTACGCCTGGTAGTTTTGTTTTTTAATAACTCTAACGTATTCTATAATATAATATTTATAAAATTGTATTGCAGAAGTAAAAATAGTAAATAAGTAATTTTTCTAAAAAAATTCAAATTTCTTCTCATACTTTTGATTTAAAGTTCTTTTTCTCTAACGCGTTTTTTTATCACAAAACTTGAAATGCTTTACCAAACTTTCAGTTGTTTTGGTCGTATGAACTCTTGTTGTTTTGAAATTAGCTTTAAAACGTGTAACATGACATAGCTACTCGAGATAACTACATGAGATAACGTGAGATTATTACACCTAGTATTTTTGTTTTTTAATAACTCTAAAATACTCTAAAATACAATATTTATAAAATTGTATTGTAGACGTAAAATTAGTAAATAATTAGAAACTTTTAAAATAATTTTCAAATTTCTTACTATATTTTTTATTTAAAAATTTTTTCTCCAAATCGTTTGTTTATCACAAAACTTAAAATTCTTTGCCAAAATTTCAAGTGTTTTGGTCGTATGCACTCCTGTTGTTTTAAAACTAGCTTTAAAACTTGAGGCAGGGCATGACTAAGCGAGATAACTACAATAGATACCTACACCTGTTATTTTTGTTTTTTAATAACTCTAACGTATTCTCTAAAATAACGTTTAAAAAATTGTATTGCAGACGTAAAACAGTAAATAAGTAATATTTCTAAAAAAATTAAAATTTTTATTATACTTTTGATTTAAAAAGTTTTTATCTAACTCGTTTGTTTTTACAAAAATTAAAATTCTTTGCCAACGTTTAAGATGTTTTGGTCGTATGCAATCTTGTTGTTTCAAAACTAGCTTTAAAACGTAAGGCATGGCAAAACTAAGCGAGATAACTACAGTAGATAACAACGCCTGGTATTTTCGTTTTTTAATAACTCTAATGTACTCTGTAAAATAATATTTATAAAATTGTATTACAGATTTAAAAATAGTAAATCATTAGACATTTAAAAAAATAAAATATCTTACAATATTTTGGATTTAATTTTTTTCTCTAACTCGTTTTTTTTATTAAAAATCTCAAATCGCTTTGCTAATAAGTAATTTTTCTGAAAAAAATTAAAATTTCTTATCATACTTTTGATTTAAAACTTTTTCTCTAACTCGTTTGTTTTTTATAAAAGTTAAAATTCTTTGCCAAAATTTCAGATGTTTTAGTCGTATGCACTCTTTATGTTTTAAAACTAGCTTTAAAACGGGTGGCATGGCATAACTAAGCGAGATAATTACATTAGATAACTACTCCTGGTATTTTCGCTTTTTATTAATTCTAACGTACACTATACTATAAAATAATGCCTAAAAAATTGCATTTCAGACGTAAAAGTAGTAAATATTTAGGAATTTTTCTAAAAAAATTCAAATTTCTTATCATACTTTTGATTTAAAAATTTTTCTGTAACTCTTTTGTTTATCACAAAACTCAAAGTGCTTTGACAAAATTTGAAATCTTTTCGTTGTATGCTCTCTTGTTGTTTTAAATCTAGCTTTAAAACGTCTAACATGACATAATTACGCGAGATAACTACATGAAATAACATGAGATAACACAGCCTGTTATATTTGTTTTTTATAACTCTAACTCACTCTATAATATAATATTTATAAAGTTGTATTGTAGACGTAAAAATAATAAATAATTAGGTGTTTGAAAAAAATTTCAAATTTCTTACTAAACTTTTGATTTAAAATTTTTTGATCCAACTCGTTTGTTTATCCCAAAACTTAAAATTATTTACCAAAATTTCAGACGTTTCATGGTATCCACTCTTGTTGTATTAAAACTATCTTTAAAACGTGTGACATGCCATAACTAAGAGAAATAACTACATTAGATAACTACGCCTGGTATTTTCATTTTTTAATGACTCTAACGTACTTTATAATACAATATTTATAAAATTGTATTGTAGACTTAAAAATAGTAAATAATTAGACATTTAAAAAAATTCAGTTTTTTTACTATATTTTGAATTTAAAATTTTTTTCTTTAACTAACTTGTTTATTACAAAACTCAAAATGCTTTGTCAAAATTTCAAATATTTTGGTCGTATGCACTCTTGTTGTTATAAAAGTAGCTTTAAAACGTGTAACATTGCATAACTAAGCGAGATAACTACATGAGATAACGTGTGATAAATATGCCTGGTATTTTTGTTTTTCAATAACTCTAAAGTATTCTAGAATACAATATTTATAAAATTGTATTGTAGTCGTAAAATTGGTAAATAATTAGATTTTTGAAAAAAAATTTCAAATTTCTTATTATACTTTTTATTTAAAATTTTTTGCTACAACTCTTTTGTTTATCACAAAACTTAAAATTCTTTACCAGCATTTCAGTTGTTTTCGTCGTATGCACTCTTGTTTTAAAACTAGGTTTGAAACGTGTGGCATGGCATAACTAAGCGAGATAACTACATTAGATAACTACGCCTGGTATTTTCGATTTTAATAAATGTAACGTACTCTATAAAATAATATTTAAAAATTGCATTGAAAACGTAAAAATAGTAAATAAGTAATTTTTCTTAAAAAAAATTTAATTTCTTATCATACTTTTGATTTAAATTTTTTTCTCTAACTCGTTTGTTTATTACAAAAGTTCTTTGCCAAAATTTCAGATATTTTAGTCGTTTGCACTCTTTTTATTTTAAAACTAGCTTTAAAACGGCACGAAATAACTAAGCGAGATAATTATTTTTATTAACTCTAACGTACACTATAAAATAATATTTAAAAAATTATATTGCAGACGTAAAAATAGTAAATATTTAGGAATTTTTCTAAAAAAAAGTCTAAATACTTATGATACTTTTGATTTAAAATTTTTCTCTAACTCGCTTGTTTATTACAAAACTCAAAATACTTTGTCAAAATTTCAAATCTTTTGGTCGTATGCACTCTTGTTGTTTAAAATTAGCTTTAAAACGTGTAAAATGACATAACTATGCGAGATAACTGCATGAGAAAACGTGATATAAATACACCAGTTATTTTTGTTTTTTAATAACTCTAATGTACTCTATAATATTAATAAAATTATATTGTAGACGTAAAATTAGTAAATCATTAGATTTTAAAAAAAATTTAAAATTTCGTACTGCACTTTTGATTTAAATTTTTCATCTAACTCGTTTGTTTATAACAAACTTCAAAATGCTTTGATAAATTTTCAAATGTTTTGATCGTATGCACTATTGCTGTTTTAAAACTAGCTTTAAAATGTGTAACATGAAATAACTACTCCATATAACTATATGAGATAACATAAGATATCTAGGTCTGGTATTTTTGTTTTTTAATAACTCTAACGTACTCTATAAAATAATATTTAGAAAAATTGTATTACAGACTAAAAAATATTAAATAATCAAGAACTTTTCTAAAAAAATTCAAATTTCTTAATCTACTTTTGATTTAAAAATTTTTCTCTAACTCGTTTGTTTATTACAAAACTTAAAATGCTTTACCAAAATTTCAGATATTTTGGTCGTATGCACTCTTGTTGTTTTAAAACTAGCTTTATAACGTGTGACATGGTGTAGCTAAACGAAAAAACTATATGAGATAACTACGCCTGGTATTTTCGTTTTTTAATAACTCTAACGTACTCTATAATACAATATTTATGAAATTGTATTACAGACGTAAAAATAGTAAATAAGTAATTTTTCTAAAAAAATTCTAATTTCTTATCATACTTTTGATTAAAATTTATTTTTCTCTAACTCTTTTGTTTTTTACAAAAGTTAAAATTCTTTGCCGAAATTTCATATGTTTTAGTTGTATGAACTCTTGTCGTATGCACTCATGTTGTTTTAAAACTAGCTTTAAAATGGCATGACATAACTAACCGAGATAATTATTTTCGTTTTTTATTAACTCTAACGTACACTATAAAATAATATTTAAAAAATTGTATTGCAGACTTAAAAATATTAAATAATTAGGAATTTTTCTAAAAAAAAAGTCTAATTACTTATCATACATTTGATTTAAAATTTTTCTCTATCTCGCTTCTTTATTACAAAACTCAAAATGATTTGTCAAAATTTCAAATCGTTTGGTCGTATGCACTCTTGTTGTTTAAAAATAGTTTTAAAACGTGTAACATTGCATAACTACGTGAGGTAACTATATGAGATAACGGGAGATAACTAAGTCTGGTATTTTTGTTTTTTAATAAGTTTAAAGTACTCTAAAATACAATATTTACAAAATTGTATTGTAGACGTAAAAATAGTAAATAATTAGATTTTTGTAAAAAAATCTCAAATTTCTTATTATACATTTTATTTAAAATTTTTTGCTGCAACTCTTTTGTTTATCACAAAACTTAAAATTCTTTGCCAAAATTTCAGATGTTTTAGTCGTATGCACTCTTGTTGTTTTAAAACTAGGTTTAAAACGGGTGGCATGATATAACTAAGCGAGATAATTTCATTAGATAACTACGCCTGGTATTTTCGTTTTTTAATAACTCTAACGTACTGTATAACATAATATTTATAAAATTGTATTGTAGACGTAAAAATAGTAAATCATTAGGCATTTAAAGAAATTCATATTCCTTACTATATTTTGGATTTAAAATTTTTTCTGTAACTCTTTTGTTTATCACAAAACTTAAAATTCTTTGCCAAAATTTCGGATGTTTTCGTAATATGCACTCTAGTTTTAAACTTATCTTTAAAAAGTCTAACAGGACATAACTACGCGATAAAACTACATGAGATAACTACTATTGTTATTTTTGCTTTTTAATATCTCTAACGTACTCTATAATATAATATTTTTAAAATTGTATTGTAGACTAAAAATAGTAAATAATTAGATATTTGAAAAAAAATTAAAATTTCTTACTGCACTTTTGATTTAAAAATTTTTCTAATCAAGTTTGTTTATCCCAAAACTCAAAATTCTTTGCCAAAATTTCAAATTTTTTGGTGGTATGGACTCTTGTTTTAAAACGAGCTTTAAAATGTGTAATATGACATACCTACGAGAGATAACTACATGAGATAACTACACCTGTTATTTTTGTTTTTTAATATCTCTAATGTACTCTATAATGTAATATTTTTAAAATTGCATTGTAGACTAAATATAGTAAATAATTAGATATTTGAGAAAAATCTCAAATTTACTATATTTTTAGTTTAAAATTTTTTTTCTCTCAGTCGTTTGTTTATCACAAAACTTTAAATTCTTTAAAAAAACTTCAGATTTTTGGTCGTATGCACTCTTGTTATTTTAAAACTAGCTTTAAAACGTGTAACATGATATAACTACTAGAGGTAACTACATGAGATAACGGGAGATAACTATGCCTGGTATTTTTGTTTTTTAATAACCCTATAGTACTCTATAATATAATATTAATAAAACTGTATAGTAGACGTAATAGTAAATCATTAGACATTTAAAAAAAATCCAAATTTCTTACTATATTTTGGATTTAAAATTTTTTCTCTAACTCGTTTGTTTATCACAAAACTCAAAATGCTTTCACAAAATTTGAAATCTTTTGGTTGTATGTATTCTTGTTGTTTTAAATCTAGTTTTAAAATGTCTAACATGACGTAACTAAGACAGATAACTACATGATATAACATGAGATAACTACGCCTGTTATTTTTTTTAATATCTCTAACATACTCTATAATATAATGTTTATAAAATTGTATTGTAGATTAAAAATAGTAAATAATTAGATGTTTGAAAAAATTTCAAATTTCTTACTGCACTTTTGATTTAAAAATTTTCACTAAGTTTGTTTATCACAAAACTCAAAATTCTTTGCCAAAATTTCAAATTTTTTGGTCTTATGCACTCTTGTTGTTTTAATAATAGCTTTAAAACGTATAACATGACGTAACTAAGCCAGATATCTACATGAGATAACATGAGATAACTACACCTATTATTTTTGTTTTTTAATATCTCTAACATACTCTATAATATAATATTTATAAAATTGTATAGTAGACTAAAAATAGTAAATAATTAGATGTTTGAAAAAATTTCAAATTTCTTACTGCACTTTTGATTTAAAAATTTTCTCTAAGTTTGTTTATCACAAAACTCAAAATTTTTGCCCAAATTTCAAATTTTTTGGTCGTATGCACTCTTGTTTTAAAACTAACTTTAAAACGTGTAACATGACATAACTGCGCGAGATAACATGAGATAACATGAGATAACTATGCTTGGTATTTTTGTTTTTTAATAACTGTAACGTACTCTATAATATAATATTTATAAAATTGTATAGTAGACTAAAAATAGTAAATAATTATATGTTTGAAAAAATTTCAAATTTCTTGCTGCACTTTTGATTTAAAAATTTTCTCTAAGTTTGTTTATCACAAAACTCAAAATTTTTGCCCAAATTTCAAATTTTTTGGTAGTATGCACTCTTGTTGTTTTAAAACTAACTTTAAAACGTGTAACATGACGTAACTATGCAAAATAACTACATGCGATAACATGAGAGAACTATGCCTGTTATTTTTGTTTTTTAATAACTCAAACGTACTCTAAAATATAATATTATTAAAATTGTATTGTAGACGTAAGAATAGTAAATCATTAGATATTAAAAAAATTTCAAATTTCTAATTATACTTTTTATTTAAAATTTTTCTCTGACTTGTTTGTTTATCACAAAATTTTTAATTCTATGCCAAAATTTCATATGTATTTGTCGTATGCACTCTTGTTGTTTTTAAACTAGCTTTAAAACGTGTGGCATGGCATAACTAAGCGAGATAACTACTTTAGATAACTAAACCTGGTATTTTCGTTTTCTAATAACTCTAACGTACTGAATAAAATAATATTTAAAAAATTGTATTGCAGACGAAAAAATAGTAAAAAATTAATAATTATTCTAAAACAATTCAAATTTCTTATCATAATTTTAATTTAAAATTTTTTCTCTAAACCGTTTGTTTATCACAAAACTTAAAATGCTTTACCAAAATTTCAGATGTTTTGGTCGTAGGTACTCTTGTTGTTTTGAATCTGGATTTAAAATGTGTGACATGACATAACTAAGCCAGATAACTACATGAGGTAACTAAGCCTCGTATTTTTATTTTTTAATAACTCTAACGTACTCTATAATATAATATTTATAAAATTGTATTGTGGATTTAAAAATAGTATATATTTAGATATTTGAGAAAAATTTCAAATTTCTTACTGTACTTTTCATTTAAAATCTTTTCTCTAACTCATTTGTATATCAGAAAACTAAAAATGCTTTGCCAAAATTTCAAATGTTTTGGTCGTATGTATTCTTGTTGTTTTGAAACTAACTTTAAAACGTGTAATATGGCATAACTACGCGAGATAACTACATGAGATAACATGAGATAACTATGCCTGTTATTTTTGTTTTTTAATAACTCTAACTTATTCTATAATATAATATTAATAATATAGTATTGTAGGCGTAAAAATAGTAAATCATTAGACATTTTAAAAAATTTCAAATTTCTTACTGCACTTTTCATTTAAAATTTTTCTCTAACTCGTTTGTTTATCACAAAACTCAAAATGCTTTGACAAAATTTCAAAATTTTTGGTCGTATGCACTCTTTCTGTTTTAAAACTAGCTTTAAACTGTCTAACATGACATAACTACGCGAGATAACTACATCAGATAACATGAGATAACATGAGATAACATGGTATTTTTTTTAATAACGGTAACGTACTCCTTTACTTATCACAAATACAAAGTATTTTTTTCCAAAATGTTTGTCTTCGTGATCATCCGTAAGAACCCTTGTGTTAAATCTAGTTTTAAATTGTGTTATCAAACAAGATAAATTAAAGTAAATAACATTATTTCACTCACACGTTATAAAATTGTCATAAGCTGTTATATTGGTTTAATATCTAAAGTTCTCTGAAATTTGGGGATTCTACATTGACGCCATTTACTTCATTCCTAAGAATACTTATAATCTTGTCATCAGTACTGTTTTAAGCGTTTCTTAATTTAATTGCTAAATGTTGTCTGATGTATGAATTTTTTTAATAAGTTCAGCTTATATTAATGAGTTTATCAAAAATCATTTTCGTGTATTACAAACTGTTTCCAAAATTCTTACCATAAATTTTCCTGTTGATCTGTAATTTATCACAGGATTCAAACTGCTTTTCCAAAATTTTCGATGTTTTGGTGTTATGAATCCTTGTTATCATACATGAAAAAAGTTTAGAATATTTTTTTTTAACTTTATGTTAAAGTAAATGACAATTCCCACTCTGTAGATAGTTTAAAGTTGTGATTAACTATTATTTTGATTTCATTTATAAAAATATATTATATCAAATATATTAAATAAGTATATTAAAACAGTTTTCAAAATTCTTATATTTGGTTTCAAAAATTTCCCATTGCTTGTTTATTTCTCCCAAATTTTAAAGTGCTTTCTCAAAATTTTCAGATGCTTTAGTTTAATGAAACTTTGTTATCATACTTGAAAAAAAATGTAGGATATTTGTTTTTTTTATAATTTTATGCTAAAGTAAATAAACATTTCAAACTCTGTGGACAGATTAAAGTTGTGATCGACTATTAATTTGATTTCCTTTATAAAAATATATTTTATTAAATATATTAAATAAATATTTATATTAAAAAATTTTAAAAATTTTTATTGCATATTTGATTTCAAAATATTCCTTTTCCCTGTTAGTTTCTCACAAATTTTACAGTTCTTTTTCAAAATTTCAGACGTTTTGATTTTATGAATCCTTCTTAACCAACGTGGAAAAAGTTTAGAATTTTTGTTTTTCTATAATTTTATGTTAAAATAAATAAACATTTATCTCTCTGTGGACAGTTTAAAGTTGTGATTAACTATTATTTTGATTTCATTTATAAAGATATATTTTATCAAATATATTAAATAAATATATTATATTAAAATAGTTTTCAAAAATTTTAATATATATTTGATTTTAAAATTTTCCGATTGGTTGTTTGTTTATGCCAAATTTTAAAGTTCTTTTCCAAAATTTCAGATGTTTTAGATTTATGCATCCTTGTTATCATACATGAAAAATGTTTAGGATATTTGTTTTGTTTTGTTTTTTAATTTTATGTTAAAGTAAATGAACTTTTCTCTGTATGTGGGCAGTTTAAAGTTGTGATTAACTATTATTGCGATTTCATTCTTAAAAATATATTATATTAAATATACTAAATAAAATATTGTATTAAAACAGTTTTAAAAATCCTTACTGTATATTGGATTTTTTCCATTCTATGGATTATATGAAGTTCTGATTTACTATTGTTTTTATTTCATTTATAAAGATGTCTGTAAATCGGAGACATGACATTGATGTTATTTTCTGGCTTCCGTAACCAAGACATGACCTTCGATTGGCATCTAAATTTCTGAATACACTCACTAAATTTAAATATAATAAAATCTTATCAAAATCGGTTTTTGTATCTAAAAATAGTTTTAAAATTGTAAATCAACAATCGATTAAAAAACTTTCCTTTACTTGTTTGTTAACCTAGAAAAACCTGCTTTACCGAAATATCAACTATTTTAATTACAATTAGCTTTTAAACGTGTTATATCTTAATAGAAAATATTCAAAATTTTCTTCTTTTCTAATAACTCTGTAGTAAAGTAAATAAACTTTAAGCCAATCTCTAAAAACATTATAAATTTGTGACAAAATATTATTTTGCTTTTACATCTAAAGCTTTCTGAAAATGAAAGATGTGACTTTAACTCTTATTACTCAAGTTGGCAAATGGCTTCTCATACACTTTTCAGCTATTTTTTTTATTCAATCCTAATATGATGTTAGTTATTAATATGTATTTAATAGGTTCACCCTTTATTTATGTTAGAAATCAAATACTTGCTTATTGATAGTCATTTTCAATTATTTTAATACAATTTTCAAAGTTCTTAGGGTATATTAGATTTCAAAACTTTCTATTGCTTCTTTGTTTCTCACAAATTTGAAAGTTTTATTTTGTTTTTTATTATAATTTCATGTTAACCCTTTCGGTACTTGTTGATATTTCAACCAGAATGTAAAATCTTTAAAAATGATGGAATATAAATCAGGCACTTCTTCACTGCTTTCCTTTATTCAGCTGTTCATTCAGCTTCATACTATTCATCAGAAATTTCATTATTATCGCAGGTTTATGTTACTTTTGGAGGGCTGCATTTCTTTTGCTCAAAAGGAGGAAGGCACCGTCTTTATCTACATCAGTGGTTCTCATTTTTATACAATAGTCCCCCCCTACGAAGCCAAAATGTATTTAACGCCCCTCTTTGTAAAAACTCCGTCATTTTAAAGCGGGGGCTGAAATGAGGGTAGGTGAAGTACTAAATAATAATACGCAAAATCTTTAAGTAATATTCTTCGACAGAGTTACAAATGAAGTTTTTGTTACTGAGACACACCGAAGCAATTCCCAAATAAATGTTGTGG
>CM063507.1:101209199-101219199 GCA_032207245.1 Pardosa pseudoannulata | reverse complement strand
CCTCTACACTGCTTTTGCATTTTTAGCTTGTTCCTTTTATCTTCAGTCATCCTTTTATAGCTGTTTATTTTGGTCATTGTAGAATGAATTTTAACTATTTATTTGGCACAATATGTCCCTCGAGGAATCAGTACCATTAAACTCAATTCTACAACCAACCAACCAACTTTTACTTAAATTAATTACTGTGGAAAAAAATATGAGAAGAACTTAACGATAATTTCGAAGTAGCTAAGAAAACTTTGAATTATATTTCTAAATGAATTCAAGGTGATTCTAAACTGCATTCACAGTATCGGGAGACTTTTGAGGAGTATGAAGATAAACAAATTATTGAGAGTGTACCAGATAATTCTCAGCCAAAAAGCAAACCCTTTTTTATCAGCCTCGTACTTTACAATTCTGGAAAATTAGAAATTTTAATGATCCTGTTATATGACGGGCTATATGCTAGTTCAGAATAGATTGGTTTGGTTAGAAGTCCTACGGTTTACGTTTTTGCAACACCATGGCTAATGGAACCGGGTCCTAATGCTTAACACATTCGCTGCCACTAATTATGATATTACCATTCTCAGAAGCCGCATTACAAAAGAGCATATAACTTATCAAAGTCCTCGTTAGTGCGTCGTCGGCATACCAGGAGCTGCCGCTCTAACGCGCCAGTGCGTCGGTGGCAGCGAACGTGTTAAAGCCATGTACTACCTGTATCTAACCACCCATCCGAAGTCGGCTGTAGGATGTTGAATTGCTGATTCGTCCTGACCGAACGGCAGTATTTTGTTACGCAGAGGGCTAAGTCAGCATTCCGACCATATATTATACTTTTCAATTTATATCTTGTCAATATTTATTTCGAATCAAAATCTTTAAATTAAATTATCTCACTATCTGTTTTTTTTTCATGCATAATTGTATTATAAATGCTAAAACTCAAACACATATGAATGAAATAATTTGCTTTTTCTTAAATATATTTAGCCGAACGCTGGTCGATTGGTTAGGGCGCTGATCGTCGGTACCGGAGTTCATGGGTTCGAATCCCACTATGGCATGGATGTTTGTAGCCGTTCGGAATTGGCTTTAAGCAGTAGGTCCCGGTCTCATTAGCCCTCGTGTGCAAAACAGTAGACCGTAGCGCTCCAAACCAAACCAAACCAAACCAAATCTTAAACATATTTAAAAATACTTGTCTAGAAAAATTAAGGATGGATTTTACAATACGTTGAACAGAAAATGTTTAAATATGAATTTTTCTTGCTTTATAGTCAATACACATAAATAATACACATAAATTGACTTATTTTCTTTCTCAAGAATCAATAATGTAATTCGAAATTGAGACCTAAAGTTATGATTAAGGATGGATTTTACAATACGTTGAACAGAAAATGTTTAGGTAAAAAATATTTTTCTTGCTTTATAGTTAACACACATAAATTGACTTAATGATTTTCTTTCTCAAGAACCAATAATTTAATTTGAAATTTAGACCTAAAGTTGTAAAATGTAGTTTTATGAAGTACCAAAAATATATGATAGGAAAATATTAAAAATTAGGCAAAAAGAAAATTATTAAATTTTTCTCAATTTTTATAAATTAGATGTTATTATAATATTAATTAAAGAGGAAGAAGATTATTATCTTTTATAGTCAATACACATAAATAATACGCATAAATTGACTTATTTTCTGTCTCAAGAACCAATAATGTAATTCGAAAGTTAAACCTAAAGTTATAAAATGTACTTTCATGAATATACCAAAAATATATGATGGGAAAATATTAAAAATTAGACAAGAAGAAAATTATTAAATTTTTCTCAATTTTTATAAATTAGATGTTATTATATTATAATATTAATTAAAGAGGAAGAAGATTATTATCTTTTATATTTACAATCTATATCTTTTCATTATATATTTTGAACTAAAATCTTTAAATTAATTTATCTCAGTATCTTTTATTTTGCATACATAGTTGTATTCTAAATGCTAAAACTCAAACACATATGAATGAAATAATTTGCTTTTTTTAAACATATTTAAAAATACTTGTCTAGAAAAATTAAAGATGGATTTTACAATACGTTGAACAGAAAATGTTTAGTTAAAATATGATTTTTTCTTGCTTTATAGTCAATACACATAAATAATACACATAAATTGACTTATTTTCTTTTTCAAGAATCAATAATGTAATTCGAAATTGAGACCTAAAGTTATAAAATGTAGTTTTATGAATATACCAAAAATATATGATGGGAAAATATTAAAAATTAGACAAGAAGAAAATTATTAAATTTTTCTCAATTTTTATAAATTAGATGTTATTATATTATAATATTAATTAAAGAGGAAGAATATTATTATATTTTCTCTTTACAATCTATATCTTTTCATTATATATTTTGAACTAAAATCTTTAAATTAATTTATCTCAGTATCTGTGTTTTTTCATACATAGTTGTATTGTAAATGCTAAAACTCAAACACATATGAATGAAATAATTTGCTTTTTTTAATTATATTTAAAAATACTTGTCTAGAAAAATTAAGGATGGATTTTACAATACGTTGAACAGAAAATGTTTAGTTAAAATATGAATTTTTCTTGCTTTATAGTCAATACACATAAATAATACACGTAAATTGACTTATTTTCTTTCTTAAGAATCAATAGTGTAATTCGAAATTGAGACCTAAAGTTATAAAATGTAGTTTTTTGAATGTACCAAAAATATATGATGGGAAAATATTAAAAATTAGACAAGAAAAATATTAAAATTTTCTGAATTTTTATAAATTAGATGTTATTATAATATTAATTAAAGAGGAAGAAGATTATTATCTTTTATATTTACAATCTATATCTTTTTGTAGGAAGAATAAACAGAATTGCAGAATTATAGAAAGAATAAATAGATTTGTATAATTATAGAAAGAATAAATAGATTTGCATAATTATAGAAAGAATAAATAGATTTGCATAGTTATAGAAAGAATAAATAGATTTGCATAATTATAGAAATAATAAATAGAATTACATAATTATAGAGAGAATAAATAGAATTGCATAGTTATAGAAAGAATAAATAGATTTGCATAGTTATAGAAAGAATAAATAGATTTGCATAGTTATAGAAAGAATAAATATATTTGCACAATTATAGCAATAATAAATAAATTGCATAGTTATAGAAAGAATAAAGAGAATTTCATAGTTATAGAAAGAATAGATTTGCATAGTTATAGAAAGAATAAATAGATTTGCATAATTATAGAAATAATAAATAGATTTGCATAGTTATAGAAAGAATAAATAGATTTGCATAGTTATAGAAAGAATAAATAAATTGCACAGTTATAGAAAGAATAAATAGATTTGCATAGTTATAGAAAGAATAAATAGATTTGCACAATTATAGCAATAATAAATAAATTTGCATAAATATAGAAAGATTAAATAGATTTGCATAATTATAGAAAGAATAAAGAGAATTTCATAGTTATAGCAAGAATAAATAGATTTGCATAGTTATAGAAAGAATAAATAGATTTGCATAATTATAGAAATAATAAATAGAATTACATAATTATAGAGAGAATAAATAGAATTGCATAGTTATAGAAAGAATAAATAGATTTGCATAGTTATAGAAAGAATAAATATATTTGCATAGTTATAGAAAGAATAAAGAGAATTTCATAGTTATAGAAAGAATAGATTTCCATAGTTACAGAAAGAATAAATAGAATTGCATAGTTATAGAAAGAATAAATAGATTTGCATAGTTATAGAAAGAATAAATAGAATTGCATGATTATAGAAAGAATAAATAGATTAAAATAACAAAAAAATGTAGATAAACTAGACAAATAAGTAAAACCAATGCAGTTTTCAAAAATGCGGGTAAACTCCGCAGAGTCCTGCCCAAGTATAAAGTCCGGTTGACCCGGTATACCACATGGACATACGTTTCAACTTTCTAGTCCATCCCCACTATGGTCCATGGCAAGCCATTACCACCGTCTGGAAGGGGTATGGCTTATCGTGGTCGATGGTGGAAGACGATAAAATAGCCTTGACGGACGATGGCTTTGGAGGCCGTTTTTCTCCAAAGATCAAAAACAGCCAGATGCGCAACTAAAGTGCGCAGTAGACCCTATGGACGAATCCACGCGTTCGGCTGATTTAGTGGCCCAGCGTGTGGATGCAACCCGTAAACCATCGTTCAAGGTCACCATCAGAAGGTGGTGAACAATTGTCCATAGTGTGGAGGCTACATAAGACATGAGAGTAGGTGTTGGTGTGGGAAGCAATAAGAGCACAGGACAGTAGTGATGGGCATTAGTGAAGGGGTACTTTGTCCCTTGTGGTACAGTTTTAGGCCAAGATCTTAATGGTCTCACGATGGCGCCACATGTGGGCGAACACAGCAGATTAGCGGTCAAAATTGTAAAAAAAAAAAACTAATAACACTATTCATGGAAATGTTGCAAATTCTTTTTCCTTTAAACAATACACATAGAGTGTATTGATTTTAAAATTACTTAAAATAAGAGAAATTTTATGAAAAGATTTGAGTGGTGGGGAAATTTGACATTAGACATTTTTTATATACAATTACGATTACGCATTAAGTTGCAGAACATGCGTCAAACCACAAGCACTAAATTGATTGAAAATTTGATTATTGAATCATTGAATAATTGAATTATTAAAAGCATTCTGGAATGCCCTCACTTTATCTGTAGGAATAAAATTAGTTTTATATATTGATTAAGACGAAGAAATGAATTTAAAGTTTAATAAATGTTTGGTTACAAAACCTAAGAAAATTGTACTCAAAACTTATTGGCTGCTTTAACCCTCCGACTAGAAACACATCGAGAAAAAAAGTCTCCAAAAAATGCACTAAAGGTTTACTGTGCCAGTGTCCAAAGCGTTCTTTGATTTTTTCCTTCACCCTTTGTCGACTAGAATGAAATACGAGAAACCCACCTTCGTTATTGTCCCTTTATTTCCGATTATAAATAGATATATAAATAGATACTATAGATTGTTAATTTTAAATACACATAAAGCTCGTCAAGTATCGAAGATCATCCCATAAGAAATAATGGATTCTAAAAGTACAAATAAAAATATTCTTTGAGAGGCTTATTTATAATTTTTACGAAAGTCATCCAAGATATTTAAGTGGTGCAATGAGAGATACATCTGTTACCTCGAACGAAATACTTCGAAATAGAGATTTATAAAGCCATGAAAAGCTATCAGCATCTTTGTGCCTCAGGGGGTAGTGGTGCATCCCTCAATAAATGTCAGTCAAAGAGGGGTGCAGTTCCTAAACAATCGACCTGACCCTCCTATTGCAAAACTCCATGGGGGAAAGTACTGGCAAAAATGTATATTACATCTATTTTCGGAGCGTTTTTGGAGGTCTAAAATTGTACGTTTTGAAGACATAATCGGTTTGGTGGAATTGTACGTGCGAACCGCTTAAAGGGTTAAAACTCGGTAATATCATTTACAATATTATTGGAAACTTTTCCCTATATTTGTAGTTACTTACGGACATACCTTGACTATTTTATAGGTATCCTCTTAACAATAGATAGTTTGGACTGAAAAAAATACAAATAAACTGTTCTGAAATGAGTTGCAAATAAGTTGTAAATAAATAGCAAATAAATTTTGCAGAAATTGAGATTTTGGGGAAAACAAGTGGTAATAGGCATCTTTTCTAAAATATGACAGTTTACTTTTTCTTGTAAATAAAAAAAGCACATGTAAAGATAGAAAAAACGCTTTGGCTGCTTCAAACCTTGGTAAATTCATTTGAAACATCTAGAAATCTTATCTGAAACAATTCCCGATTTTTTTATGCACTTACGCAATACCTTGATTACTTTTATAGATATTATCTTAACAGTAGATAGTTTTGATAAGAAAAAATTGCAAATAAATTGTGCATTTTATTTTAATATGTAAATCGATGATAATGTAAAAGATGCCAATTTCAAATAATGAAAGAAGTAAAATTGATGCAGTAAAATGTTGTAAAAAAAACTCGTTAAGCCAATATTTAAGCATAAAAAACATGCAAAAACATTAAAATTCAGCAGATTTAGCACGACTTTTTTACCTGTTTTATTTTTAGTAAACGACCGGTTTTATAATGCTTAGAACTTTCAATTTCTATTTCACTCGAAAACAAATTGCAAAAGTTTGTAGAAAAGAAAACTTTCAGATTTATTTTATAAAATTGTTTTTGTTTTTGAGATAGAAAATTTATGCTTTCGTCGTTATCGAATACTTTAACCGATTAAGAATGACTCATCTAAAGGGTCAAAGTACCTTTCGAAATTTAAAATCTTTGTCAGAATAGTTTTTATTTTTTTGTTCATGACAAAATAAAAAATTCTAATTCTTTTATAGTGAATTTTTCTAAGTTTTATTAACTCTATACCGCTGAAAAGAATTATATTTTTGTTATTTCATGTAACATATTTTTTAAATAGGATAAAAATGTAAGCATGAAATATACACAAAGGAAATTCCCTCACCCACAAAATAACTTTTAAAGTATATATATTAGGAACTAAAATTGTATATCTAATGAAAGTAAAACATATTTTTATTTTGTGTATACCCAAAACTTTAAAAGTAGCTGACATTTAAAATTTAAAAAAATTAAAGCATTTTAAACTAATTTTTTTAATTAACCTTTATAATGCTATAAGATAAAATATGTCCCTCGTATTATTATGAATGAAATTCCTCCATTAAAGTGTCAATTAGCTTCTACTGGATATAAAAAAATTAGTTTCTAATTTACAAATATCAAAAGTAATACTTTTTTCACTTGTGTTCATATTTTATGTTTTTAAAAATGCATTACATACTAAAATTTAAATAAAATCTTTTTTATAAAGTTAGAACCTCAAAAATGATCTAAAAAAGATTTGTTCTAAACAGAGAAGTTATTATTTTATATTGAATCAAAAATAAGCTGTTATGAAAACTTTTCTTCAAAAGGCACTATATTTCCTTTAGTTAATCGAAATTCTATATCCAGAATAACTATCTTCAGTGTAAATGAAGTTAACACTTTACAAACTAAACTTATTAATTTATTTGCCACTTTACTGCGAGATTTGACAGAGCTAATCTGATATTTTATAAAGTTAGAACCTTAGAAAAGCCCTAAGAAAACGTTTGTTCTAAACAGAGAAGAAGTTATTAATTTATATTGAATCAAAAATAAGCTGTCATGAAAACTTTTCAGCAAAAAGTGTTATGCTTAAGTTAAACGAAATTATTTTTCTAAATCCAGTGTAAATGAAGTTAACACTTTACAAACTAAATTTATTAATTTATTTGCCACTTTATTTCAAGATTTGACAGAGCCAGTTTGACATTTTATAAAGTTAGAACCTCAAAAACGATCTAGGTAAATATTTTTTATAAACAGAGAAGAAGCTATTATTTTATACTGAATCAAAAATAAACTGTTTTGAAAACGTTTTAGCAAAACGCATTATGTTTCCTTAAGTTAACCAAAATTCTTTTGCTATAACCAGTCTAAATGAAGTTAACACTTTACAAACTAAACTTATTAATTTATTTATCACTTTATTGCGAGATTTGGATAATCCAATCCTAATATTCTATAAAGTTAGAACCTCAAAAATGATCTAGCAAAATAGTTGTTCTACGAAGAGAAGTTATTATTTTATATTGTATTAAAAATAAGCTGTTATAAAAACTGTTCAGCAAAAGTCGATGTGTTTCCTTACATTAACCGAAATTCTTTTGCTATATACAGTGTGAATAAAGTTAACACTTTACAAACTAATTAGTTTACTTGCCACTTTACTGCGAGATTTGATAAAACAAATCTGACATTTTATACAGTTAGAACCTCAAAAGTGATATAGAAAAATAGTTGTTCTAAACAGAGAAGTTATTATTTTATATTATTAAAAATAAGCTGTTATGAAAACTTTTCATCAAAAGGCGTTATGACACCTTAAGTTAACCAAAATTCTTTTGTTATATACAGTGTGAATAAAGTGAATACTTTAGAAACTAAACTTATTAATTTATTTATCCCTTTACTGCGAGGTTTGAAAAAGCCAATCTAACATTTTATAAAGTTAGAACCTCAAAAACGATCTAGAAATACTTGTTCTAAACTGAGAAATTATTTTGTATTGAATCAAAAATAAGCTGTTATGAAGCATTTCAACAAAAAGCGTTATGTTTTCTTAAGTTAAACGAAATTATTTTCCTAAATCCATTGTAAATGAGGTTAACACTTTACAAACTGAACTTCTTAATTGTTTTGCCACTTTACTAAGCAATTTGGCAATACCAATCTGACATTTTATAAATTTAGAACCTCAAAAGTGATCTAGAAAAATAGTTGTTCTAAACAGAGAAATTATTATTTTATATTGAATCAAAAATAAGCTGTTATGAAAACTTTTCATCAAAAACCTTTACGCTTCCTTAAGTTAACCAAAATTCTATATCCAGAATAACTATATCCAGTGTAAATGAAGTTAACACTTTACAAACTAAACTTATTAATTTATTTGTCACTTTACTGCGAAATTTGGCAATGCCAATCTGACATTTTATAAAGTTAGAACCTCAAAAGTGATCTAGAAAAATAGTTGTTCTAAACAGAGAAGTTATTATTTTATATCGAATCAAAAATACGCTGTTATGAAAACATTTCAGCAAAAAACGTTATGTTTCCTTAAGTTAACCTACATTTTTTTTCTAAATACAGTGTAAATGATGTTAGCACTTTACAGACTAAATTTATTAATTTATTTGCCACTTTATTGCAAGATTTGACAGAGCCAGTTTGACATTTTATAAAGTTAGAAACTCAAAAACGATCTAGGTAAATATTTTTTTATAAACAGAGAAGAAGCTATTATTTTATACATAATCAAAAAAAAACTAAACTTATTAATTTATTTATCACTTTATTGCGAGATTTGGATAATCATATCCTAATATTCTATAAAGTTAGAACCTCAAAAATGATCTAGCAAAATAGTTGTTCTAAACAGAGAAGTTATTATTTTTTCAATAAATATTTTCAATAATATTTTTTTAATAATTTTTTTTTCTAAATCCAGTGTAAAAAACGTTAGCACTTTACAAACTAAATTTATTTATTTACCACTTTACTGCTAGATTTCACAGAGTCAATGTGACTTTTTATACAGTTAGAACCTTAAAAACAACATAAGAAAACATTTGTTCTAAACAGAGAAGAAGCTATTATTTTATATTGAATCAAAAACAAATTGTTATGAAAACTTTTTATCAAAGGTATTATGTTGCCTTAAGTTAACCAAAATTCTTTTGCTATATCCAGTGTAAATGAAGTTAACATTTTACAAACTAAATTTATTAATTTACTTGCCACTTTACTGCTAGATTTGACAAAACAAATCTGACATTTTATAAAGTTAGAACCTCAAAAATGATCTAGAAAAATAGTTGTTCTAAACAGAAAAGTTATTATTTTATATTGAATCAAAAAAAAGTTATTATGAAAACTTTTCATCAAAAGGCTCTATGATTCCTTAAATTAACCAAAATTCTTTTACTATATCCAATGTAAATGAAGTTAACACGTTACAAACTAAACTTATTAATTTATTTGCCACTTTACTGCGTGATTTGACAAAACCAGTTTGACATTTTATAAAGTTAGAACCTCAAAAATGATCTCGAAAAATAGTTGTTCTAAACAGAAAAGTTATTTTATATTGAATCAAAAATAAGGTGTTATGAAAACTTTTCATCAAAAGGCGTTATGATTGCTTAAATTAACCAAAATTCTTTTGCTATATCCAGTATAAATGAAGTTAATATTTCACAAACTAAATTCATTAATTTATATGGCACTTTATTGCAATATTTGACAGAGCCAATCTGAATTTTTATAAAGTTAAAACCTTAAA